>JBBIGA010000007.1:8170310-8186714 GCA_037576975.1 Alestes dentex
CTGAAAACAAACAATAAGTAGCATCAGAAATACAGTTCTTTACAGGGAAACTTGATTTATGCTGATGTGTTTGACTCAAAACATCCGAAGGAGCGTACTGCTCCAAAGGTTCTTTTTTTCCTCTTTTCATATTTTTTTTTTTTTTTTGTCTTCCACATAAAGAGTCAGTCTGTGAGTCTGTGAGAGTAGTTTTGTTTACTCGACTTGTAGAGCTTCATAAAATGTTTGTTAGGAACTGAACAGTCTGCATTTTAGGGACAAAAAAAGCCAGCATAGACACATCACGTCCTGCAGCATCCTCACTCAAATCGGAAAAGTGAATGACAATTCCGTAAAGCATGAGCAGACGTACGATGGGTAGTTCGCTAATTCCCAATCCCAACACAGTCACTGGATAACATAGGTCGGTGGTGTACATTACTGGGGTCTCAGCCGAAACTTCCCTCAGTGCTGCATTAAAGGTGATGATGGCGATGATGATGACGATGGTGTAAAACAGAAGAAATGGCACCAGCAAGTTGGTTTTGTGTGGTGGTCCAATGGTAGCATTCGCTGCATGTGCATAAGAGAGACAGGACTCCACGGTGAACTCTTCCACAAGCTCTCTAGCATAGTTGATCTTACTTTTAGACAGACAGCGAAGTTAAGGGACCAGTCCACATCATGAGGGAAGGTTGGTTTAAAGCAGTGGCACTTTCTGGTAACACCTGGCTTGGAGGGCATGGTTGTCATTGAAGCTGTTGAACTGTTGCAGTAGTAGCAGAACATTTAAGATACAAAATAGAGAGGAATTATCTATATTGCATATGTCGCAGCATGTTTGCCAAGACTGAATGAGGTCATGTCTAGTTTGTTGCCAAAAACAAAAGGAAAACAAACAAACAAACAAACAAACACAACCTTATGACTAAGAGGTTACAGAAAAGGGGTGGTTGGGAGGGGGAAGCGATGAGGTGAGGAACAGAATATAAAAGGTGCAAATTGAAAGGAAAACAAACTCTACCTGACTCATAAATGACAAAAGTCAGGATAGGGGGAAAAAAAATCACTTCATCTCACAGCATATCTTTAGTGAACCCACCCTGACTGGCAGAAGACAAAACACAGGCTTGAATATTTCACAATGCCGCCCGCAAGATACGACTTGCACAAAAGTCCTTTGTCACCGTCAGAGTGTCTGGCACTTTCGCTCAACCAGTTCCGGATGGGGGGCCGTCCCAGACAGAACAACAGACCGCCAAGACAGAGGATCCGACCAAAAATGACACAAGGCCGAAAGGGATACCTGCTCCGAAAGAGTCCATCAGTTTCAGTCTCAGAAGCCCAGAGTGAGTTTTCAGCAGCTAGCTCACTCCCAGTCAAAACCAAAGACAAAAAATCCAAACAAACCTTCATTCATAGTCCTCATGTCCTCTCTCTCTCGGTCTTAGAGGACATAGAGTTGTAATGCAATAACCACGGAGAAGAATAACAACGATGACCTTTATAATAAACATATTCAAAAATGATGCGATGCTAAGGTGAGTGCCTCTCTTGGGGCTCAGGCCTACATTTTAATGCCCTCCTGCTGACTGAGTTGGGACAGGGTCTTCTTGATGCGTAGGGCGGTGAGGCGGGCCGCCCCGTTAGCATACCAACATTCCCTCATGATCTTAGCCATCACCCGCAGAGCCTAAACAAGGAAAAGAGAAAAAGATATTATCAGCATCATGAAGGTGAGCCTGCCAGAAGCATCTACTCAACAAATCTGAGCCTTAGAATGATGCATAAAGCTAACTAAAGAACTGTCTTGACTTCTTCTTAACATAGTCTTGTGTTTTCTCTTTCTGTCAAGCCTTTAAAGCTGCATTCATCATTTCCAATTAAAGGTTCCATCCACTAACACTTGAAGGTTAGATTCATCCTGATTTTCAGTGTAGGCTGCTAAACCAAATGATAACATAGACCTTTTTTGGTCATCAATGGTGTCTATAATGGAGGCCATTGACTTTAAAAGTTTTTTATACTTTTAATCCTTCCTTTGAATTCAATAAAAAATCCTGCCCGAAGACCTTTTACGACAGTGCCATAAGTGTCTGAAAGTACACGCTGTTCAGGTTAAACACAAAAATGACTTTGTATTATGACGTGAGGCAGTAACTGGCACTGCGTAACCTTTTGCAGGAGAAGGGCAGTGAGACTGTTTGGATGCTCTTGTAGGATTAAACACCAACGCTCCTCACAGATTGCAAATATTTTACATAACACTGGAAATCAGACTGGGTTTGTTTGGTTTTAGACAAAAGAGCATGTTGACTAACAAATCACAGCAACACTACCATTATAATGGGCAGATTTCACTCTGTCTGAACAGATGCATTTTATTATCCACTAATTAGCACAATTAAAGGAAGCTGCATTTACTAAATGAAGAGTTTAACAAATCATGTCCTTGCTCTTTACAAAAAAAAAAAAAAAAAAGCCGGAGAACAGGGAAAATGTGCAATACTGAAATGCTGCATCAATTTACAGAACAAAAGCTAAATTAAAAGAATGCTGGACCATTCCTGAAGTTTTTAGCTTGTAATTAAGTATGGGAAATGCCAAAAAGTGCTAGAATGCTTCATAAGTATGTCTGCACGATACCTAAATGAGACACATATCTTTCAGCTTATGAATGAGCTCCCAATTCTTACTTATAAATAACAATATGTACACACTGATCAGCCATTAATTAAAACCACTGACATAACACTGATTTATCTTGGTTCAACTGCACCTATTAATGGTTGGGACATACCCACTGAACAGTCAACAGTTTGGGGAGTTGATGTGTTGGAGGCAGGAGAAATGGACGAGTGCAATGATCTGGGTAACTTTAAAAAGTGCCAAAGTGGCTAGACAACTGAGTCAAAGTATGTCCAAAACCGCAGGTCTTGTGGAGTGTTTCCAGTATGCAGTGGTTAGTATCTACCCAGGAAAGATGAAGCAGCAATGGTGAAGCAGCAACAGGGTCACAGGCACCCATGGCTTAACTGATGTGTGTAGGGAGCATAAAGTGAAGAAGTGCCCATGCTAACCCCTGTCCACCACTGACAGTGTCTACAATGATCATGTGAGCATCAGAACTGAACCATGAGGCAGTGAAATAAGGTGTCCTGGTCTGATGAGCTCCACGCTTCAGTTCTGAGGCTCACATGACACTAAACACTGTTGCAGACCGAGTACACTCTTTATAAGCCCTAATGACAATGGCCACTTTCAGCAGGATAATGCGTCCTGCCTCACTCAAAAACTGTTCAGGACTGGCTTGATAAACATTAAGAGTTTAATTCCCAGATCTCAGTCCCATTGAGCATCCGTGGAATGAACTGGATTCCGCAGTTTGCCCGCAACAGAGACACAGCAAACATAACCAGGAGTTTTCACGGTTCTGTTTTGAAAATCAACCCTAGAGACCTCTAAGGTACAACTAGGCGTGTCGATGAAATCTCAGCCTGACAAATATGGCCAAGCCATGGCTCAGAGATCTGGACGTATGTGAAGACAGTTAAGTTTACAGCCTGAGCTGTAAACACAAGCAGAATGCCGATGCACCATCTGCTTCCATTACTCCACTGAACACTACACACGTTCTCCGCTCAAGAGGCTGAGTCACACCCCGCAAACGCCGCAGTCTATCCCTCTGCTTTACAATAAAATAATCGCTCAGCTCATTTGTAAGAGAACAGAAAAGAAGGGTGAATGCAGCATGTTAGTCTGTTTGACGCTGTGAAAACTAATGGCAGCAATCTTGCTCTAGCAGACGCAGATTAGATTACGGAATTGCATTATAGCACATCAGGCCTAATCTAATTGTGCCACTTCCCGCGTAATAAAAAGGACACCAATAAAAGCGGAGCGGAGTGCACGCCTGCTGCTGGCTTGATAGATGGAAGATGGCAGAGGAAGGAAACCTGAGAGATGAAGACGCAGCACACTTTCTCTCATGGCTCTCTCCCGGGGACTGCGGTTTGGCTCAAACAGAAGAGCAGCATCTCCAATGACAGCACAGAACACACATGTGGGAATTCCAATTGGATCTGAACTGGTTGGGGGATTCAACAATGCTGCGTCCTCTGGGAGGGGCGGCTTTTCCGCCAGAAGCTACGAGGCTGAGAGACCATGCACTGCACACCATAATACACCACCAATGTGGAGAAGTTGTGTAAGCAAATAAGCCATTTACCTCTAAGAAAAAATTGGTGGTAATTTTAAAAAATTGCCCTTACCACACCCTGTCGTTAACTAAAACACTCTGATGCAATTAGTCTTATAAACACTTGAGCACTTCCAGTCAAGTGACATGTTTTAGTTGATTTTCTAAATGGAAAGAAGTATAACTGATTATATGCTGAATTTAACATAGTGGAAAAAATGTGGGACATTACGTTTTTATTGTTTCCGCTGTGACCAACACAGCTACTAAGCAGTTTTAAATACAAAAATATGTCATTTGATCCGGGGTGTACAAACTGTTGTATACTGACCATACACTTTAACTTGAATTTCATGTGTCGTCTGGAAGATAAGGGCATTAAATAGTCCAAATGGTAAAACTGCTATATGTTACAAGCACGTCAATTCAATGCAGAAGAGTTTTAGATTGCATTTAGCATGTATGTTTAATAAGCTCATAATTATTTGTGTCACAGTGGCAGTGAGAGAAAAACAGAGTAGAATCGACTTTAATAGATCTCGTCAGGTAATCAGAGTGTAATAGAAGCAAATGGGTTAAGAAGGAGTTATGTAAAAACCACAGCTGCAACAATTACTGCTGTGGTTAATTAACCAATTGACTACTTTTTAATTAATCGACTTTTACGCCTTCTCAAGTTCTCCCCCTTTGCTATTGCGGTCTTTCAAAAACATGAGATTCCTTTGTAAGGTGCAGTAGGAACAATAAAACCCCCACAAATCTCCCTGTAAAATATTATAAGCTGTGTGTGCGCTATTTGACGATTACAGAGCATTAGAGTAGTGTTGTCATGATACATCAGTTTTTCAAATTTGATATGATATTTTCAAATTTCAATCTTCAATACCAAAGGCAGATGAAAAATTGATCCCCCCAGGAATATCATACCCAAATAAACATGGGATTTCTCTTCAGCAAATTCTAAACAAGAACAAATCACTGCTCGAAACTGTTTCATTTAAAAGTCAGTTACAAAAAAAAAAAAAAAAAAAAAAAAAAAAAAAAAAAAAAAAAAAAAAAAAAAAAAACAGTATGCGATCTAGGGCTGCAACTATTGAATATTTTTGGAATCGAGTATTCTGTCGACTTTTTCCCCATCAATTAATCGAGTACTCGGATAAATCATACTTTAGTGTATTTAAACAACTATATCAATAGTGTGCTATGCAACATAAAAGGCCTCTTAAAATGAGCAAGCAATTGGCTGTTACTCCTCACAAAAAAGGCTTTTATTCAAACTCAACTCTTTTATTAGATCAAACCTTAAAACCTTTGGCTTATTGGCTCCAGAACTAAGTCCATTTTAATGAACTTTTCTGTGAAACATTTATGATGTACATAAAAAAAATCTATGAAATACAACTTCACAAACATAGGTTGGATTATTTGTCTTTAGTTTTATCTTAATAAAAAAGGGAAAAGGGGTGTACCCCCTGCAATAGTCCGTCTGAGAATAAAGAATGACTAACAAAAAAACCCCCAAAAAATTATATCTATATCTATCTATCTATCTATCTATATACACAAATAATTCAAGTATTACTAATAATTCAACTTTAACAGTACAGTTTAGTTTCCAACTGTATCCAGATGAGGTCGGTAGGTAGAGCAGAATGCAAAACTGCAGCACCTGAACCGAAAGCATCCTCACGTGAACTGCACTTCTCCATGCGGCTCGGAGCCTCCAAGGTAGCGTATTTTTATGATTGCTAACTGATATGAGCAGTAGCGCTTGTTAGAACGTGCAGTATTTGTGATTATTTGTAGACTGTGTTATGAGTCGATAGTAGCAAGTCGAATTAGCAAGCACAGATAAGTTACATCTCAAAACATGCCTTCCCCATATGTTATATGTACTGTTGTGGTAGGCCAGGTCCGTTTTACACTCCACTACGTTGTCCGCCTTACGCAGTGTACCATGGTCCCACACTTTAGACATTTTCTGCCTTTTACGCACACCAGGATCTTCATTTTCTGCCATTTCCACAGAGAGCAAAATAAACGCGCTGTCTTAAATCGTAGAAATGTGCATCAGTTACAACAGTCTGTGTGAAACAAGCGCAGTAGTCTAGAAAGCGGGAGTGATACGATAGCACAGACGTTTTAAATAGATGGACTTTGGTGACAAATTAAACGAAGCCACGAGAACATTTTTTGTAATCAAATTATTCGAGTTACTCGAATAATCGTTTCAGCTCTAATGCGGTCATCATCTGTACAATAATAATAAAATACTAGTGAGGAAGTGTAGCTGTTCAAAAGCCTCTTACAACATCACTTTCAAAGGTCAAGAGAAGGCTAGTTAAATTTGAGTGAGACTCATGTTCACACTTCAGATCACAGCAGTGCAGACAGAGCGGCACGAGACACAACACCCTTAATAAGCAAATTCTTTATTTTAATCAAGGCCAGGAAGCACTGAGCTGTTAAAACAAATATGCTGAGGCCATTGTAAGGTGCTGTACAGTTAAGTTAGCTTAATCCTTGTGGCTCTCAGCCTAGGAACAGGGCTAGAACCATAACAAACACTTAGCAGGACAATAGTTTAATGAGACACCTTGTTAAATGTTTCAGTGCTACTGAGAACAGGAGCAATCACCAACCTCTGTTCAGGTCAGTGTGCTGTTTTAGCGCTACCATTTCAGCAGAACAAACCGGGAAAGCGCATTTGACAAGAACAGTATGAATAATGGGGGAAATGGGCATTATCCCATTTTAAAAGGTTCCATATCAACATGTATCCATATTAGAGCTGGAGAAAGATCAATTCAGTTATGCATAATGCTTCTTTTCCACAGCGATTCAAGTATCACCACACTGACACGGAAAACAGTTTTGATTTATTTCTCATTCATATATGTTTGACTTAGAGGTGGAGCAACACTGTATTTGAGGAGTTAAAAGAATGTTATTAGGAGCTGTTTGCATCATATTATTACCATCCAGAGGAGCAATCATGTTGACCAGCTCTCGTACTAAAGCCACATCCATACATGAGCTCAGTGTAGTTTATGCCATGCCAGCAGCAAACATAGCTTTTTTGTTAATGTAAAGGTTACAAGTTATACTCTCGTATTTGAAAATGTTTTGTATTGTTTAAATGCTGCCTTTGGTTTCTGAGGTGGAAAATTGGTATTTGCTGTTACTATGTTCAATTCAGTTGTGGTTTAAAAATGATCACATAAAAAAAAAAAAACACACATCGGAAACAATCGAATGGGGATATTTTTGGAATCGCAATACATATCAAGTCAGCACCTAAGTATCGTCATATCGTATCGGGTGGTCACTGGTGATTCCCATCCCTAATCGAGTTATTGTTAATTTTGACATTAAAGTACACTTTAACGCACTGGCAAAAATCAGTATGAAAAATACTTTTTATAATAATGCACATTTCATTTGTTGCCTAATTGCTGCAGCTCTGACAGTAAAAGCTGCTTTACAAGAGGAAAAGAGAAGGATGTGTGCTTTCAGCATGTACCTCACAGCTCTGCCACCTGTTGGGAATGTTGGGCCGTAACTTCTGCTCACACACAACCTTTCTCATTTCCTCCACTGATGGATCTGACTGCACCAGGTCGTAATATGGCAGCTGGTAATCTTCATGAATGCCTGAGGAAAACATCAAGAGTTACATGAAAACCTGTCCAGCACCCAACATGAAACAGGGGTTTTACGCTCAAAAAAGATGTTAAAAACAACTCATCCATGTACTCAGTTGAAGGAAACACTATGTTAAAATGACAAATAACAGATTGTAGGCATGTTGTTAATTATCACATTTTTGAGAGTAATTTCCCTGTGACAAAACGCAACCAACAGCTGAACTCCAACTTGCTGTGTAACAGGCATTTAATCTGTATTTGCAAGGTTTATCAAGGTTGCGCAGAAGGAATATAACCAAATTAATACGCTGACAAATGAATGCAGTGATATTAAAAATGATTGACTTCAGCTGAGGTACCTCCAATAGAGCATCTGCTTGCAATTTCCCAGAAGACCAAGCCCATGGCGTAAATATCTGCTCTCTTGAAAGACTCGAAATGCTTCATATTTATTGAATCGTCCAGTACCTCTGGGGCCATATACCTGTTGGGAGACAGTTTGGAGGATTTAATTGAAACAGAAAAACAAAATGTAGCTGAACGGGTTTAAACACTGCTCATTTAATTACAGAAAACTCTGGAGAACGCGCTCGATTCAATAATAAAAACGCGCACTTTGGGCCACCTTAATCTAAAAATAATTGTGGAAACTCATTTGGCTACTGTTTAGAAAACTGGAAAATTGACAGAGCTGTGAGTGATTGTGCATTCCCTACTCACTTTTTACCATCAAGTCTAATTAGTTCTGAATCTAATTAAAAGACAATGAGGTAAAACAATATGCTTTCTGCCAACGTCTGTAAACAAAACAATCTGTGCCTTGCAGTTCGCATGTCAGAGAAACTGAGCCCTTCGGAAAGAAATCTTGCACTTGTGAGTGCAATGTTTTGTTCCAGTGGTAGCGGGGGCGGGGGGTGTAAGGATAAGAGATAACAGCAAGACTCAACCGGGATTTCTCTGTAGTCTTTCGTAGGAAGGAAGGGTGTTAGCTCAGCTAATCTCCCCCGTAATTCACAGGAGGGTGAAGTCACAGCCTTGAGCCTGATTAATCCGGACAGATTCCAGGGACTGGCAAGGTGGAGTGTGGGCCCCAAGCCCAGACAGTGCCAGGCTATCCCATGATGCCTTGGCCCGGCAAGGAAGTGCTGGGGCACTGGCAGACCTCTCTGGGCTCACTCAGAGACTAATAACAAGAATTATCCCAATATGAACTGAAACTTGCCTGTGTTTCACACCATTCAATTCAACTGCTGTCGGCTCCCTGATAACAAAGTGTTTAATCCAGTAGCCACCAAATAAAATAAAGCATGTTTACTAGGCTTACAAGTCTCTGATTCTAAAGTCTGATTGTGTGAGCTATGTTTAAAGCTGTTTTTAAAACTACCCAGTGGTCACCAGGCCCTCTCATGGAGACCTGCTTTACTTTCATGCTGTGTTTAGCTCCAACCTGCATCTAACATGCTGCCCCTCCTCCTTACTTAACGCTCCAGCCAAACAAAGACTTCTGAAGTTCATTAGCCAGAGCAGGTGCTGCGGATTGTGGCTGGAACTGGAATCCTCAGGAGAATAAATCTGTGTCTATATGGGTTGGTGACTGCTGCTCTATATACATAAACGTGCATGCCGACCTCACAATGACTAAAATCTGTATTACGGTGCCCATTCACAAAAAACCCACATTGTACTGGAGTTTAAAAACACAGTGAAGTGATAGTTATCAAAAAGATAGAGACAAAATAGAAAATGAAATGAAAATGAAATGAAATGAAAGTTCGGCGAAGAAGAGATGGCTGCGTTAATAAATGAAGCTCTCATTAAAACAATTACTAATCAGTTGCTCCACATTGTTAGTGGTTTATTGCTTTGCTTCACAATCATTTAAAAGTCTGATACTTCTCTAAATGATTGAATGAATTATGCAATGCAATGCAATGTACTACTGTTCTTTCAGGCTATTTCAGTGCTCTTTAAAATGATGTTTCAAAAATACTGTTCAAACACAACTGGAGAAACATTTTTCACAGCAGTGACCTACAGACAAAAAAAGAGCCAATTCCCAGACAAAGAAAGACCCAAGTATGGGCCAATTCCCATCCACTAACTAGTGGATCAATTCTAACACCCAGCCTTTCACCACTCCGCAGTAGCGCAGATTCAACAACTGGGCAGTGACTCTCTCTGGCTCCTCTAGGGGGCACTAGGGATCTCCTACTGTTGTGTTAGAATCCGAGCCAAGGCTGAAAACCAGAACAGGAGAGAGGACGAAGGGTCAGAACTGTGCCATGCACGCCGAATGGCACACCCTCACCCTGGCACAATCCACCAGTGCGTCTGTGCCCAGGGAATATTAAAGCCAACTTTGCTGAGAGAAATTCAGGTTGGCTGGCTAAAGACTAGTTTGGAATATAGTCATTTTAATCATCCACTCCCATAGGTTCAGCGGTATAAGGATTTTCATACTGACCGGCCAAACCGTAACAGATAGAGATTCACTGAAACGGTTAGAGATTATTACGTCCACACCTGGGCATTAAAAAGTAGAGACATATTTACGTCATCCAGCTTTGCCTGTTTCCCCTATTTCCAGTCATAGAAATCGTACCACCAGCACCTGGTCTTAACACATTCTTCTTCTTTTGTTGTTTAATAGCGGTTGACAAACAGCTTTTAGGTGCATTACTGACATCTTTTGGTGGCACTGACCTTAATGCTATTAAAAATAAGGGATTAAAAAAAAAAAGTAGTAACAAATTTTTGGGTTTTTTTAAATAATTTGATTTGATTAGAATATTCACTAAAAAGCAAGAACCATCACTAAACTGTACAAGCTGTGTGTTTCCATGTGGTGACTCACACAGAGGCTTCTCTCCTGCCTGAATTAGACATATGCCAGCCTTCAGCTGTAGCTGCATTATATCTTCTTAATGAATGGCTTCGTTGAAACCAACTTAAAACTGCTTACCTACTACACCTCAGAGTGAGCTACTAAGTTGAATCAATATTTATTAGCAGGAAAATCTTTGCTGAACTACGAGCCACCAGGACTGAAGCTGGACCTGAGCTACAGTCTTCAACTATTATAAACTACCACTAAGGAATCTAACAATTGTCTGTCAGAGAGGCAGTTAACAATAATGGATTTCTTCACTGACATTTTACTTGATTCAAATGCAAACATTATTTCCATATAAATTAAATATGTTGTATCAACACAATTGGTGCCAAAAACTAAGCCAACTGAAAGATAAAACTGTGTTGACATTGCATTTATATGGAAATGATACACACAATACAATCAAGGAAATTCAACTGATCATTTTTCCCTCTCGGTGCAGGCTTTGGCCACAAGACATGCAAACCACTGACAAATGCTACAAATGCAACCAAAAACCAAAGGCACCACAGGGGAAAAGAGGAATAGCAATAAGAGTGTCAGAAGACATTAAGAACACTCAGATTACCTTTTGGTGCCCACTCGATGGTTGGGAGCAATATCAATAGTGTCTGTGGCTGAGTCATGGCGCACAGCCAAGCCAAGGTCAGCGATGCAGCAAGTGCCGTTCTTCTTGACCAAGATGTTCTTGGATTTCAGATCCCGGTGGGCGATAGCCGGCTTACCTGGAATCAAACAGGAGTGTAAGACATTAGATAGAAAGTAAGGCTGGTAATATGGTTTAAAGCCTAATCTCAATGTGTTTCTGTTTCATGTGGTGTGTACTCTGTTTGAAGCCTACAGAGGATTATGAAACTAGAAGAACACAAAAGGCTTATTCTAGTGTAGAAAAGCATTTCTAATAAATAAGAACATAAAACAAGTAAACATACAAAAAAAAGTCTATAATTTGAGGACGGTTCACTTTTACTTTACATCCAGCGTGCAAGGTTTTTTTAAAAACAGTCCACATAAAAGACTAAAAGAATAGAAGTGCGGTTTATTTATCATCAAGATATCAATAGTAATTTACATTTAAATACCACAAATCCTTCATTACTGTTATTAAAAATGTCTAATATCAATAATTATGGTAATTGTTTCATTGCCTAAATGAGAGTTTACTACACACAACTGTTTCCTGGTAGAAATATGAACACTCAAAGGACCACTTGAACGTATGAATGGTAATTTTCCCTGCAAAATGGTTCTTTTGTCTATGATTGAACACCTATGAATGGTTCTTTAATGAACAGTGGTTCTGAATAGTAATGAAATGAGTTCCACCATTGTTACAAGTCAAAGAACCATTTTGGGACTATACAGAACCATTTCTGTTAAGAGTGTATATCTGTAAAACAGAAAATAAGCTTTCTCAATGGGTAGAGGTAAAAGCTTCCCAATTTAGTGGATATGCTGCATGAAATAGTAAGGACAAAGCTGCATCCAGGTAGGAGAAAGAACAGGAGGCCTTGAAGAGCAGATAGGTAGTGTCAAGAGGGCAGGGCTATCTCTAGTGGTGCAGTGCAGATACTGGGCACTACAGAGATTTACAACACCTTCACATAGGGAGACAGAGGAGCCGGTCTCATATCACCCACACACAAAAATATAGATGTATGGACATGTGACACACACCCAGAGGAGTCCTTCGTAGTGTCTGTATGAGTTAAATAAATGGTTTGATTATTGCTGGCAGACTCGCCTGCACTCCTAGTCCAGCACGGAGTGTGTGTGAATGAGTCACACCAGGAAAACGGGCAGCACAGTCTAACAGGAACAGCATGGCAATGATCTTCACCTAAAACTGTTTTAATGCTTCTTGGTCAAGGCAACATAGCCCTACAAATTGCATATTTGTTTAAAGAAATGGAAAGGAAAGTTTACAGGCAATAAGAATTTTCTGTAAGACGGAATCAAAGTTTTTTTTCCCAGAAGTCTTCAGTCTGTTACGCATTTTTATAACACGATGATACCATCAAAGTTGTCTTAAAAAAGTCTGATTGTCCTATAACGGTGCAGAGTTATGCAGCGTTAAGTCTCAATTTAATGGCTGTAATAAGGAAGGAATACAAAGAAAGCAGACAGTTCTCTCACTGATACACCAATGACATGCTTGTAAACAAAAAGCCAATGACCAATTTTTTTTCTGGCACAGAAAAAATCTGCTTTGTCACGTCTTGGCAAATAGGCCATTAGAACTGTGAAACGAAGGCGTCTCAGATCTGTTTTCCAATATTTCCCCTCAGTAAAGAGAGAGCAGGGTCTGCTCGAAACGCTCGTCATGCCATCAGTCATAGTGAAACTGCGCTGCCTGGCTGAAGATGAACCAGCAGTTCAGCGGAGGAGAGCAACTTAATTAACATCTGTTAAGCATTCACACATAGACAGTGTCTCCTGCAGGGATCAGGCTGAGACAGCTAAGAAAAAGTGTCAGGAGCCAAAACGTAGCCTTTAGTCTTCCCCTGTTCTATTAAAGGTGAGGAAATCTCTGTTCCAGGTGCAGTACTCAACAGTACTCAACAATACCCGCAAACAGCTCAATCAAGGTTGAACTATAAGATGGAGTGATATATTCTGAAAAATAATCGGGGACAGTAAATCTTTATGCGCATATCATGGGTACCATCAGCACTCAGAACATGAGCTAAAAATGATCAATTAAAAAAAGATAATTTCTCCAGAGTGTTGTACATGTCTAAGGTTTCAGCTAAAGAGTTTACAAGTTTGAATGCTGACGATGCTGGGAGTCCAAGAAGCATAACTGGATGTAGTGTAGGAATGGGTGGCATGGCAAAAATGTTTCTCATTTTTCTCATATCTGTTAAGTGGGAATGGATGAAAACGTGTCAGTGGTGCCACATTAAAAAAAACCTCAGTTGAAAAAACGAATCTTAAATACTGTGATTAGATTTTTGACATATCTTAAATCCCTAGCTCTCACACTGGAGTCAAAAAGACCAGATTTCACCAGGCTCTGGTGGAAAAAGTCCTGGCTGATTTCCATTTTGTTACTTTTTGCTTATGCTGAATCTAGTCTGATACTAGTTGGGTGACAAAATGGGTCTTAGGATTATGAATGCACAGTTTAACATAATGTATATACGGAAATCTGCTCATTACAGCATCTATATAAACATGGGTAGTAAATCCTGGACAGCAGGAGTCAAAAACAACTGCACTGATTTAAAGCAGTACATCATGATCTGGCTTGCTGTGCCCTTTCTAAAACCATTTGTCCATTTCCTCCAAAGATTCAGCTGTGAGGGTACTTCAGCAGGCAGGTGTTGACTTCTTACCTTGTGTTCCTACGATCTCCATGTGCAGGTGGGCCAGGCCGCTGGCGGTGGACAGAGACAGCTTGATCATGCCCTCCACAGTCACCGTGTACCTGTTCAGGTAATCAAACAGGGAGCCATGCTCGTGGTAGTCTGACACCAGCCACAGCTGGGTCCAAGTTCCATTATCTAAGAGAGAAACAGTGGGAGGGAGAGGGAGAGATTAATGGACAGAGTAAATAACACCCATGCTCACAGCCATGAAACTCCAGATGGCTAGTGTGATCTCAGAGCAGCTGGGCTGACTCCTAGCACTGCCCTGGCCCTACATAAACACACTTGTTCTCTACCCCCCCCCCCAAACACACACACACACACACACACACACACACACACCCTTCCCCCCTTCCCCACACTCCAGTACAAACTTTCCAACAAATCACAAATACAATAACTGGCAAGTATCGCTGTAAACACTGCCCTCCGTTTGCATTCTCCTCTAAGCCTCCTAGGCCCGATCACCCAGAAGTACAAGTCCTGAGGTCTATAAACTTTCCAAGCAAAGCTAATACGCAAACTCAGGGCTGAGTTGCAAAGGCGGAAAAAAAAAGAAAAAGAAAAAACAGCTTTAAAATACTACTTCTTGCTCAATTGACTCTGTCAGAAGCTAAACAAGAACTATTACCAGAGCTCTGTAGTCAGAGCTCTGGAGAATGAGAAAGATAAAGTGGCGGCACAACCGAAAGCAAAGTAGTTTTGTGATTCAAGACTACTACACAACAGAGAAACTTTATCACAACTTTCAGATGTGACTTACTTAAAAGTTTTCAGATCAAGGCCTCAGTTGCATTTCAATGCTTTTCAAAGCAGCACCACAAGTATGGATCCCATCAAAGGTCAGCTTTGATTTTGCTACATTCTCAAAAGACCTTTGCTCATGTCTAGGGTCTTTAGTCACTCTGACAAAAAGTGACAGGCGTGCCTTTACAGCCTCAGTTAGGGGTGTCCGCGCCACAGGGCTGACCTTTGTTGTCGGCGGCGATGAATCCAAGGATGTTCTCGTGGCGAAGCATGACGGTCTGGTAGATCTCAGCTTCGCGGAACCAGGAGCGCTCCTCTCGGGAGGAGAAGATCTTCACTGCTACCTCCTCTCCTCTCCACTTCCCCCGCCAAACCTCCCCAAAGCGACCCTTCCCTATGCTCTCCTGCAGGATGATGGTCCTGGCAATGGTTCTCTGCACCAGCAAGGGGAGACCTGAGAAAGAGAAGGGTGAGAATGAGAGAGAGACAGAGAGAGAGAGAGAAAAACAAGAGAGAGATTATGTGAAGTAAATGTAAAAGGTAAAGCAATGCGACAGCAATATCTTTCTGGAGGTAAGTGAAGTTCAGAGTTTCAGTTACTGAAATCCTAAGAGTAAAACTACAATGGGAACATTTGCTCTGGCCTCCACAATGAGAACCGAATGAAAAGATGATTGTATCAGTTGATAGCCAGTTCATTCATAGCTACTAAATCAAAGCTTCTAAGACATCAGGAGTTCAGTAGGAAGTTTGCCTATCAAGAGAGTGAGATGAAGCTGCAGGCTCTGAGCTTATCCACAGCACATCAGTGTGACCAGGAGACGATTATGAGACACCAGCTTGTTCAGAGCTAATCTAAAGGTCATGAAATGATTGCACCATCTTATTAATCTGCAACAGTATACTGCGTTAATGACCAAGTCCTACACGGCATTTCCATAATAACTGTAATTACTTCTGTGTCTGGTGTACCAAGTTAAACGTGGTGCTACACTAAAGCAATAGTAGAAACTCCGGCAGTGCCTCAGCCTTCTGTGACCAGCTGGGTGGGCCATGTTTCACAAATCAGACAAAACTGCTTTGGTTCCAACAAGAAGCTAAGCTACAGAAGCTAACAGGCTACAGAGACTATGGCATCATTTACAATTCCAAAATAAATAGGACAAAAAACTACAACTACAAATTTTACTCAACTATGTGTATCTTTTTCCATTACAGAGAAAGATTTCTTCTTTGTCCAATAATTATTACTAACAATAATCTCACAATAATATGTAATTACTAATTTCATTAGCAATTACTAGCAGTAGTTACGAAAGCAGTAATATTATATATCTGTAAACATTTCTTTTCTTTAAGGCGAATGAGTTTAAAATAAAATTCAAGTGCTTTGGGAGCATATTTATGGTTTACACTATAAAAATAGGTATTTGTAAGCACATCACAACAACAGGTTTTTCACTATGCGCGGGTGCTCTTGGAACGTGTGTGTGGTGTGTACACACACACACACACACACACACACACACACACACACACACACACACACACACACACACACACACACAC
>JBBIGA010000007.1:8186814-8221713 GCA_037576975.1 Alestes dentex
AAAAAAAAAAAAAAAAAAAAGACATCAGGCTACCGCCCCCGAGAGGGTCTCTGTAATGGTCTCTAGTGAGCCGCTGTTTATTTCAGTGCTTCGGGCTCCACACAGGGGTTGGCGAAAAGGTCCCGACTGTACAGAAGCAAATTAGCAACTGACTGGCAATTTAGCAACTGATTAGCCTGATTTCCAGGCAAATGTATCACCTTCTCCTTCTGACTCATCAAGGTGCTTTAAACACTCTCCGGGGAGGTGAGAACAGGTTTGACGTTCTAGAATTTACAGCCGAGCAGAACAATAAATGTCATAAAATGTAACCAAATTGGCTCTCAAAAAAAGTCATAGAAACAAAAGTAAAAACACTTGGCATTAATGTACATTGCTGTACTCAGAATTTGCTCTGTATAATTTTAAGAGTGTTTCTATTGGTCCATTCATGATGAGGTATCGTGACAATATAAAGGGCAGCTGTTTTCAAATGGTGTTAAAAAAAGGACGGGTTTTGTATGACAGCAACGTTTAGCAGCCTTTTTGGGTACTCTACAAGTTATATAACACAATAATATTAGTCACAGTCTGGAGGCCTGTTTATGTTTGACAATTGGAGGAACGTCTGTAACAGCAGTGCTTGTCTGAATGAAGGAAAGAAGCAGGCCCAGCTAATGGGCTGAGCCAGGAAATAACTGCAGCCGTCCAACAGCCATGGGAATCAATCTGCAGGTCTCCACAACGCTCTCGTGTCAGACATGACACAAGAGATGGAACGAATCCCATCCAACTGCGGGGAAACAGAAACACCCTGAGCAGCCTAGTGGAGGACACAGACAGGAAAGTAGCTGGTCCAAGACAGGGTTCTAATAATAAACCAGAAGAGGAAAACTTAAACTGGTAGGAAATCTACCATAATCCACTATTTAAAAACGACTTTAAAAAGTCAATTTTAAAAGGTGTTTAAGAACATTTTTCTCTGTGAAAAACCATTAGCAAAAAAAATGCAATGTCTGTAAAGCTTCAAGGACTATAGACCTCACCTTCAGTATCTGTCATCATCAGTATTTGTCACTAAAGACAAAGAAAACTAAAATTTTACAAAAGACGGTTTCTGGGTCAGGCATCTGCTTTCAATATTTACTTCATATTTCACACATCCTTTATTTTCTTTCAAACATTTTCTTTTTCTTTTTTTTTTTTTTTACTGCAAGAACTGAAATGTGTTGAAACACACTGCAAGACCGGAGGTGTGATGCCTCCAAGGGTTTCCATAATAACAGCCCCGGTGGCAGTTCCGAGGTGAGCACAGCTACCTGCTGTCTCAAGCCAAAGACTCCTTAAAATACAAGAGTCATTTCATGTTGAAAAAATAAAATAAAGCAATGTGTAGGACTGTCAGAATTACCTGACATGTACCGAAATGGTACATTTTTCACAAATCAGCTTAGGCTGCAATCTGAATTCTATATAAGATTTTTTAACAGGGGGGCACTATGAACACTCAGCTCACCTTAGTGAGAAAGGAAATCTACAGCTGGACATCACAAATGCGCTTATTTTTACTGTCACACATTTTAAGCACAGGAAAAATGAAAAGTTTGTCAAACTGTATAAAATGAGTACATTGTCAAAATAATGTGAGACTACCTGTTTGCTACTACACAAAGCTGGTCTAAATTTTACAGGTTTTAAATAGGCCCTATTTGTTGGTATTTCCAAACCAGTACTAAAAGGTCATTTGTTTTCAAAGCTGTCCTTAAAAAGAGCCACTGTATTTGCTACTGCAATTCAAAATATATCCAGTAAAGGACAACACTATATTACAGTCTCTCCATATGTTGCTATAGAACCAGTGATTGAGGCCTCTTGTGAAAATACAGCTTTCATAAGTCACTTGGTTATTAGGGGTGTAACATCAAGACACTAAAACAACATTATTTCTATCTCTTATATCTTCCAGAATTTTAAATCCAGTGTTTCCCTCCTCAATCTCAGCAAGAACTCACCCAGCAAACTGATCTCAGGATCAGAGAGGCTATGAGCCCCCAGTCTCACTATACTTACATATTTGATATAATAATCCATTATCATACATATTATACTGAGTCATGATTTTTGCTGTTCAATAATTTAAAGTGCCGTGACATGAATTCATTAAACTCTTTAGCTTTAGTATCTGTGTGAAAAGCAGTAGTTTGTCGGTCCTGAGATGGACAGGTATCTTGGAACAACATTGAAGCAGAAGATCCTGTATTTTTCAAGGGAGCCTCTACAGATTGGACCAGTTTGTCCATCACATCCCAGAGTCTTGGTCAGACTGATACCTGGGGAAACTGGTGGCCTAGTCAGCACATGGAATTCTGTCATGGTTATCAAAACATTCCTGAGTATTTTTTGCAGCATGGCAGGATGCATTCTACTGGTAAAAGAGGCCACTGTCATTAGTGAATACTGTTGCAATGAAGAGGTGTACTTGGTCTGCCGGAATGTTTAGACAGGTGGTACATGTCAAAACAACATCCAAATAAATGGACATAGATGCTTTCAGAGGTGAACACGGGTCAGCATGGGTACTCTGACTGGTCTGTGGCTTCTAACATCCAGCATAGGTTACATTCTTTTTTTTCTTTTTTTTTTAGAAATTTGTGCTATAGTAGTTTTTCGGACCAGACAGGTAGGATCAGACGGGTGGAACCGGACGAGATGAGCCTTGGGCGTCCATGACTATTATTGGTTCACCCTACAGAGTTTTTGACAGACATTTGCTAATCTTTTGGACGTCACTGATTCATCACTACATACAGTACTGTGCAAACGTCTTGGGCATCTGAGAAAATATTAAATAACTGTTTAGACGAGCAGTGAGTTGTTTTTTTTAAACATAAAATTACTACACATACTGCTGATGGAATTTCACAAATCCAAGCAATGGCTCAAGGCATCTAGGAGAAGTCTGGCACCAAGCCTATGCTCTCCTTACCAGCTCACAAAAATATCAACTACTTTTTTAAAAACAAAACAAATCTTGAGGCTCTTTACTGCTTTCTTGTTCGTTTGCATTTATTCTAATATTAGCTTTGCTGCCTGAAAGACCCTTTATCGCACACTGAGACAAATGGCTTTAAACAATTTGCACAGATGCCTAAGACTTTTGTAGGTCTTGTTTTCTGTATGTGTTAGTTTATAGAGGGGTCCTCGGGTTACAACAGTCTTGACATACAACGCTTCAAGTTTACGATGCTCACTCCCAAAATGAGTTTGGATGCGTGCAGCAGAAGAGTACGCGGTATCCGCAGAATTCGCAGAATGCTCAGTAGCACGGTGTATGAGTGAGGGTTTGTACTGTTCATCACTACGTACAGTACAGTGTGCAAGTACATTACATTTATGCCCTTTTCCTTTTTCTGTGGCTTAGTCGTGTTTTTATGTTCTAGATTATGACTTTACAACTGTGTTAGGATAGGTGATTAAGGCTAGGGTGTGTTTCGACTTACACCAAAATTCAGGCTGCATCCCTGTCGTAGGAAGGGATCTGTGTCATAACTCGATGACCCCCTGTAGTCACAAGAGACAGTGCTTTGTTGGTGTTGTCTCACATTGTGAGTAAAATGCTCAAATACTCAATAATCATGTGTGACAACACTCCTGTATGTGGAGTATTTTTAGTGGCTTTGCCAGGTTTTAAAGCTGAAGCTATATTATAATTTCCAAATAAACTCATTAAGAGATAATGAGTGTCAAACAGTCTGAGATTTTGTTGCTTTGCAGTTGTAGAGAGCAAAGAAAGGATACAGAAAGATGACTGTTCTATATTTGTTCCATACAGACATTCTTTGGCACCAGAGTCTGTTTGTAAACAGCCTCCTGAAGAGGGTCTTGAATGGCTATGTTCACACTTGTTCTAATGAACCCCACTAACAGAATATTCACACCAAGCTTTAATTGACCTAGCTTTAAGCTTTAATTGACCTAAACCTGCCAAGTGTGAACATGGCCTTAAATCCTTATGCTGGAGGAAACTGGTCTCGGATCAGTACAGAAGACAAGGATGCTCCACGTAAAGTCTTTCATTCACACAGAAATCCCTGAGCCTGGCCAGCTAGCGTGAAGGAAAAAAAGAAAAAGAAAAAGTAGAGGCCTCCACTAATGCCTTTACTCAAGAGTGCTCCGAATACAGTTATGCAATTCCCCACCAGTGCCTGGAGGGCAAGAACTCGTTTACAGCTGACTGAGCAGTACCCACCAGTCTGCCAAACACAGACGAGTGCCCATCTCCTCTCCTCCATCACTGCTTGCATCTCTTTCGCTCCTTCTCTCCTCTAACATCCCTCCCCCTTTCTTCCCCCACTGTGCTTCAGATGTGCTCACACAATAAACACTGACACCCGATGTGAATGTGTGTCTTTACACTTAGGCCTTCCATAGCCATCTGCATGAATTTATGCCAGAAATGTTTATGTTCCAACACACACACTTTTCTCTTATTTAAAAAAAATCCACAGAACTAAATGTTATAGAGCACCCTGAGGAACCTTAGATCCACTTAAAGAACACAGAAAGGACGTTCAGCAGTTACTCCATTGCAGGAGGTCCTTGTTTCACTCATTCATGAGACAGCTGACACAAATCAGGCGGAAATTAACAAAGATGTTGAACAAACAATGTGTGAAGAAAATTTCCTCTGGGCTCAGAAAGCCAGGAGGCAGAACGACAAGAACATCTGTGGCAGGGGCTCAAAAATAAAAAATCTGCCTCACTCTCTCTCTTTCTCTCTCTCTGGGTGAGCAAACAGAACAGGCAGTTAGCGCTCTCCTCCAAGCATGTCCAGCTGCACAAGGACACTGCTTTAACGGCAAGATTTCAACTAACTTGAGAGATTATTAATTAATCTAATGATTATTTCTTTGATTAATCGACAATTTGAGCAATAATTGTGTTTTTTTCTTTGATTAAACACTGAATCAGATTAAAAGGCAAATTCTCATTGCAATGTTGTTCAAAATTGACAATATTAACTCAAATTCTAAGACCTAAAAGTTATATGCTCGTTTTTTATATAGTGCATAAAATCTTTTTTTTGCTTGAGCTCTTAATCATAAATTAACCATAAATCATAAATTAATCATAAATTGTTGCAGTCCTGGTTACTGGATTTAAAAAACATGCCAAATGATTTCACATGTCTCTGAAAAAGAAGGAATTGGTCTTTACCCTCCCAGTGTGAGTAGTACTGTGGGACTGGAAGAGTCCTAGCTAGTGGGTGGAATTGGATATAACAAATTGGGGAAAATGGGTGGAAATTAAAAAAATAATAAATAATTAAAAAAAATTCCCTGGACAAAATCAGAACGCACCATGGAGATATCCATATTTTGCGTACTTATCTACCGATTTTGATACGCAGGCATTCAGAAAAATGTTTAAATTGGGACCATCTGGATCAGCATTAAAGAGAAATATATGGGGGTTGTAAAGGTCATTTTTCATCCATTCTGGGGATGCGTTGGGGTAAATGAAGCAGCGGGTGAGTAATGCTACAGGAGGAGAAATGACTTAAAAGGCAGCGCAGTGATCGCTCTGTCAGCAGCGAGAGAGAAAGAGCGAAGCCAAGACAGCAGCAGCAGCAGCAGCAGCAGGGCGAGAGCGAGCAGCCCCACCCTACAGCTTCCAGCTTCCAGCACTACAACACACCAGTGCGATCACACCGCTCCGAGCTGTAGCTAGGCAACCCACAACAATGCATATCTGTCAGTGATGGTATGGGGCTTAATCCGGGGGGTTTCTGTCAGATCGCCACTGAGAAAGACACAGAAACACAGAAGAAGAACAAAGAGATTCACTGATACGCATTTCAAGGGAACGCGTGCGCGGACGGGACGCTTTTGTTTCCATACGTTTAACACGCTGAGCCTACACGGCACAGAATAACGCGATTGTGGACGACACTTGTTTTAAAACAACGGTCAGATTAAGCGCTTTATGGCTTTCTGCAGCCTCTCCGATTTTCTACTCCACACCATAAAACGCGCCAACATGGATTTCGCACCAGGATAAATAAGTGAACTGGTCTTCTGCCCTGCAGTATTTTCCCCAATAAATAATGTACATTAGTATTAATTGTTAAAACTGTTTGTCATTTCTACACCCAGCTACAAGTTACCAAGAGGAATCTCTACAAGACGACTCTCTGCCCTAAGAAACAGGATCTATGGATATGTAAACACTCCCATGTCATCACGTAGTCTAAACCCCTTTTCCTCAAGTTCCCAAATTAGTTCAGTCAAGCGTCTACACAGTACACAATGTTCCTCCAGGACCATGGAGAAACACAAAGAACCAAAACAAGCTGACATAATTACACTACAGTGCCATTTTAGGAATCTGTGCTAGATGGAGAGAGGCAAAACTGGGGAAATACAAGCTTATATTTTTAAACCTACAGAGTCTGACGAGGAGTCTGTTTAACAAAGACTCCTCGTGAGGGGGAACGAGGGGGAAGAAAAAAAAAAAAAAAACATGAAGCATTGCAACAGTCTAGTTAGCTTACTCAGACATGTTCACTGACATTGTAGCACAAAAGTGGTGAGAAATTAACACCAGCAAAGAGCTTCTTAACTGCTACCAAACTCGCTCTCGTTTTTGACAGGTACATTTATTTAAAAATATTCTATCAATTTTTGAAAAGATTAGTTTTTAAAATTGTGATCTCCCACTGCATAAGTTATATTCATTTGTTTTCAGTTTGTGTCCTTAAAACTTGCTTGAAGTTTGCTTTAGTAAAACAACCAAAATACTACGGAAAGATGCAGATAATACAATTATTTTCATAATTAAAAAAAAAAAAAAAAAAAAAAAAAAAAAAATGCACAAACTCCTGTTTCAAAGGACTGCACTCAATCTGGCAACCCTAAAACAGGTCGTTGCACTGTTTTTCTACGATAAGCAGTGCAGGGGAGTAGAAAGGACTAGTGGTAGAAAGTATCAAAAGGCTTTACAAACAATGTACAACTTTAGCTTTCTGGTTATTATACAATTTATTATACTTTAATTTGCATACGTTACTTTGCTGCAGCTTAATTTGATGAAAGGAGCTCATGAGTAGCGTCCCACTGATCATTTTTATATGCAAAAATCACAATCCATCTCAGAGAAGTGAACCAGTGTAGAGGGTCAAACTCAGACTTTGGCTTATTTCCCATGTCAGTCGTGACCTTAAGAGTAACCAGTTTAGTCTCCTCTCACCTCATATCGCACGACAGTGTCATAAACGTTAGGTGGCTCGAGGCCAAGCTTGCGCACTTGCTTGGAGATGCCCGGGCTCTGCTGCAGCTTTTCGATCCACCAGCCACGCGGCACTGCAGCTGGACGGAGAAGACGAGGGCACTGACCACTCTGTGGACGATCATCCTGAATCAGCGCGTCAAGCAGAGGCCAGAGACTGACCCCTACTGACTCACCCATGCGCCTGGGAACGCGGCCACTTTTTTCAAAACAGTTGTTAATAACAGGCAATTCATCTTTCTAGCACTAAATCACAGTTTCATCTCTTGGATTCTGTAGAACCTGCAAATTAAACTCAAGCAGACCTGCCCCTCACAGCCCACAGAGGACCACCATGGCTACAACTGTGTATAAAGCTTAATCCGTCCAGCCTACATGATTAGGTATAAGTGCAGAAAAAAGATGAAAACCCGATGCCGTGCTTACGGACCGTTGTGGGCAGATTTCTGCAGCACAATCATGCAGTACCTGAGCTTCAACGGCGTAAAGCAGCTTCTATTGTAGCTCACATGAAATGGATTCCAGCCAGGTTTCAAATTCAAAGTAAACATGAGATCGCTCTCTCCCCTGTTTTTCTCTCTGCGAGACCCACTTGCTCTACACTGTTAAAGACCTTGAGGAACCCCCTCCACCTGCAGTCAGGTCACTGGGTAGCAAAGCCACCCTGCCACTGAAATTTTCATACACCACACTTGCGAAAATAGTGAGTAAACCACTACACAATGAAGAAATATCAAAATATCAATCTAATAAATACCACTTTCAAACTGCTCAAACTGCGCCATTTCAGAAGAATAAACAATGTTCTCTTATTACTCCAGGCTCAATCGCACAGAGCTCTGAGGCCTCTACGTCGCCATTCTAATCCTTCATCTTTTCAGAACTCGGGACGATATGTACTATTCACATTCAATTCGATGTCTTATTCAGTAGAGTGAAAAGGATATTTTGTCTAGTGAGAATACCTGGGCACAAAGGAACGAATGAATCCCAAATAACCTACTTGAATGGGTTTTTTTTTTAGGATAAATACATAGATAAATAAATAAATGCTAAAATTCAGAAATGACAGACCAAATGTTTTTGGCAATGTTCTTTCAGTGAAAGCATTCTACGGGTGGCAAAAAAAAAAAAAAAAAAAAGCATTGACACACCAATCCCCTGAGAACCACACAACGTCCTTCTAATCACATTAGCATTTCCAGAGGACGGCACGACTTCAATATTTAATTACTTTTATTTACATAATGGCTGGACTGTCAGAATTTGAAAGTGAAAGGATGTGCGGTGATCGAACCCCAAAATTGATAAGATGTGTTCATTCTCTAGTAGCACCTTTTACTTTGCTCTAACTAAAGAAGGTGTGTTTAAATAACACGAATTTTTTTTTAGAAAGCAAGCTTTTTTTTTTCTTGTCTTCATATCAGACATTCTGCTTCTACTGAACCGCCACTATAAACCATATTCCCTACCTTGGCCCTCACTGCTCAAAATGCCTTCGCTGCTCAAAACATATACAGTCCCACAGGTTCAGCCCTGAACCTTTCAATAACAAATGACCTGGAAACGGCACCCGGCCTTGGCCCCCTCTTTGCTCTGACTGTCTAAACATGCTGTGAAGATGAGCACTATCTGGCTCCAGCAGATAACACTCAGTAGGTAACATGCCTGCCCCTCACACAGGAGAACAGCATTTGATCCTACGTCCGGACAGAAATCTGAAACATCACTGTATTACACCAATGGAAACCAGTGAGACTCCTAACATTACATTTAGATTCAAGTTTATCCATCATAGGGAGGTCCAAGACAGCATAATTAGCCTTGCTCTCTCTGAGAAATAATTTGGAGTCAATAGTAATACATATACAGTACATTGCACAACTCCTGAGCCACCCCTCATTTCTTAGCATTTTCCCCCTCAGACTTTGTTGTATTTTTGATGTAGTCTTAAGGAACAGATCTCCAGGCTTCCTAAAGGACTTTCAAAGGCTCTGCTTTTCAGTCCAGCCCGTGAACCTGGCCAGTTTCAGAAGAATGTTTTTTTGTTTATTTTTCCTGACAGTTTGACAGAAATAAAATAACACTTTGCACCAACAAGGTGATTCAAAGTAAAATATATACATATATATATATACATATGTATGTATGTATGTGTGTATATATATATATATATATATATATATACACACACACACATACATACATACATACATACACACATAGATATATACACACACACACACACACATATATATTTATTTATTTTTTTACCTCCGGAAGAGTCTGTCCATGCACCTATCATGTTTTTAATGCTAAACATCATATTGACAGAAAGTTCAACATGTTTAGCTGTTTCAACATCAGCAAGCAAGCTAAACCTCCAATTATCTCCCTCAATAATTTTCACCAAGCAGCTTGGTATTGTTGCTATAGCCCATGGCAACATATCATCTTATCTGTTCTTCTAATAATGTCGGTATGCACCCAAGCTATCCTACCAGTGTGATTTCTCATGGATACATAAAACTGAAGCCTGAAATAAATCTTTTTTGAAAATAAATCTACTTTGATAACTTCGTAGAAGAATGTTGCATTTGTAAGGACCCAACTTTAGCTATTAAAGCAACTGTGATTAATCACTGGTAGGGCACAGCTGGATGCTGAACATTTTACTTTGACCAAAACATGAATGCCCATTTAATCCCATAGAACATGGGGTAGGAGAATCCCACATATGAGCCGAAAGCTAGGAAGAAAATACTGCCAGTTATGTCCTAATGTCTCACCCAACTCAGGCAACTTGTGAGTCTGACCAAGCGCTCCACCCTGCCTATTTAATAATAGGTGAAACACTGAAGGAGCCATGGTCCTGCTACATTGAATGCCTCAGTTTCAGCACACTCTTTCAGAGACTAGTGTTAAGAGCTGTGCTGGTTTTACAAAAAGACACTGTAGTTAAATACTACAATTAAATATAACAAAAAAGCATAATAAAGCATAGAAAACTGAAATAAATGCTTGCAAAGCTAAACCCTACCAATCTTTCTCCAATCTCTCCACATTTAGTAAGGCAGTCTTTCTGCGTCCTTGGACCATTAACTGTCCTGCTGGATGCGGCGGAGACAGAGTGGAGACGTGTGTAAATATTGACTCAGTGTTTGGCTGGAGGAGTGCCTGGTGTGGTCATGGCGTGGTGCAAAGAACAGGTCTGAATTCTGCAGGGAGGACTGTGCCCCAAAGCCAAAACTATTTTGGGACAGGGTCAGCAAACTGAGCTGTCCCTCGGGTCCTGCCGTGAAATTGAGTGGGTGGAAGACTTGCACAATCAAAAGGCCACTACCAAACACATCCAGGAACTCTGGAGGCACTCATCCACAACTCAAACACCTGAATGTGCTTATCTCATCAACCTGGAACATACAATGTGTCCCTTCTCCAGAACTGAAACGATGCACTTCTTTTTTTGGAAATGACTGTAATTGACATCTACCATTTCAGCCTTAAAGGTCAAAACAAACAGGAAGGCTGGCTGCTGCTGAAGGAAAATGAACGGTCTTTAAACACATGTCATTACTACATGTGAACCGTGGAGATTTAGAGTGCATAAGATTTGCCAACATAACTGTGTATCTCATAGCTGAACAAGGACATATGCAGTTTACTGGATCTTTCATGTGACGCACAGCCGGTTTCAGATAAAGGCGTCGCGACAGCTGAATATAGCAAAAAAAGAGATGAGATTTGTTTGTTTCTCACACAACCTTCACTAAGAGCGGCTCACTCGGCAGCCTGTCCCGATGCCTTTCATCTCCACCATATGACACCCTGCAATAAGTGCCATTTTTCCCATCTCCGCTTTATGTTTCCCCTCCTCTCTGCAAAAACACTATTAAAAGAACTGTCTACAGGCATCAGACTTCAGACACATGAGCTGTCCATGGCTGGAGTGGGAGTGAAGACACTGAAGCTCCAGGGCCAACCGAAGTCCCTCTGAAGAGATAACTGATGCTCTGCTATTTATGGACGGGACTCTAATAGGCAAGACCTTGCCACGGGGTATTGTTGAACACAAACTTGTGGCTAGAGGCAGACTGATATATTACCTTGCTACCACTTGTTTGCTGATTCCATTTTAACACTTGGCCTGCAAGACTTGATAATTGTCCTGAGAGGCAGCTCTCCACAAAGCAAGAGGATGAATAACTCACAGCAGAAGATGAGGACATCAAAGGTTTGTTTGTACATATTTGCACATAAAAAGGTCCTTGGATAGGATTCCTGTTGACCAATAATCAAGCTATGGCCTCAAGTACAGAATGTTCTAACAAGTGGGAAAGGAATAGGGAAATTATTACATTGGACGAAAAGAGTGGGCTAGGACATGTCAGATTAGACAACTAAAACAATGCTCATGGTGGCTTCAACCCATTTAATGTAGGTTCATGTTTAAGAATGTTAATCAAACACTACGCTCATTCAACTATTAATTTCATTGCTTATTTTAAGACTTACAATTCAGTAATTAAAAACTATGATGAAACTAGGGCAGGTTAAGTAGTTAGGAGAGTCAGAAAAAATCCAGAACCACCTGCGGTTTCTTGGAGTTGAGGAGGTTGATCTCAGACCCCAGAACCTCTGACAGTATGACAAGATAACGGCCCGGATGCAGGCGTTTATAAATATGCTGTCAAGCCTCCATATCAATCTTCGTGATACTGATATTTGCTTTGAACTCAATGTATGCTGGACTGTGGGGATGTACAATGACATACAGGACCATATATTTCACTGTAAGGTTAATTCAGGCAGATTTAATTCAGTTGCTGGATTTTATAAGCGCTTAGTAGGGCTGCACAATTTAACATCTGATAATCATTATTATTTGGAAGCTTATTTTCCCTACATGGGCTGTACAGACTGGGAAGCACCATTTGAAACAATACTTACAGGCTATAACCCTTTTTAGGTCCAGAAAAGTGATGATATGGGTCTTTTAATTTAGTGATTTAGTGAAAGGCATTGTAATCGCAATATTTAGCAGTAAAATTGCAATACTGATATGTTGCCAGTATCGTGCCGCTCTAATGTTTATGTATCATCAGATATGTACACAAAAACCATCAGATACACACACTGGCTCATATCTTCCCATACTGATGCATCTCTAATAGATTGGAAGTATACATGAAAACACTCATCAGACAAATGGTCTTTGCTGGACCAATAATAATCCTTGAACTAAAGAAAAACAGACCTCAGTCAAGTCCAAATAATATCTGACAGACACTGGTGGACTCTGTTTGCCAACAGAAAGTATCAAAACAGAGGAAAGCTAATTATACTGAAACCACCTCTTCCTGCCTAGCTCTCTGTCACCAGCTGGCAACCATCGTGTGACAAGTGAGGCTCACAGTGAATCTGGATTTGAGCATCTGAAAACATAAATCATTTAACTTAAACTGCCTTCCATATTTTACTTTGCACATTTAACCTTATGAAACTGAGAGTCTCGATGTCGATGTACTCTGAGAATTTAATGACGTTCCCCTTTAACATCTATAACTGTGCTGATGTATTTTTTTTTCAGACCACAACAGGCCCTCTGGTTCAGACACAGTGCCAATCATCAAAATGAGAAAACATTACAGTAGTGGCACATTCACAAATGAGGACTTACTTATTTTTATGTACTCATTAAGATATTTACCCAGTTTCTCCACATTTGGTGAAGCAGCGTTTATTTTCAGTGGCAATGCTCCGCAAGTTTTAAGTTAACATAGTTATAACTCAGTTTTTTGGTCATATTGTATGATTTTTACTAAACATGTTCACATTTTCTCTTAAATCAACCTCAGTGGTGCATTCTAGTGCCCAGCTGTAAAATGGCCCGAGTATGTTAAGTTTTCCCACGTAAGCTTAAGTGCCTACTGATCAGCATCTACCCAGTGTTAGCCAGCCAAGATTAGACCCCCAGTTTTAACTGCATCTGTGGATATTACATATCTCTCCTGTTCACTGACAGCTTTTTACTTTCTTTAAATCCATAGCGTTTGTCCATCCAGGGTCGAAACAGCAGGTGTCTGCAGCATTAGACAACAAGTTCACTTGCTTCACTGATCACCACATCGTTGTAAGATATGAAATGGCTTTCTCAGGACCACCCAGTTGAATTTTCAAGACTCAAAGTCTGTTTTACCATCCCAATTTACCATACTCCCACCCACTCCACCCCCTGATTTTTCATTTTAAGCCCTTAAGAACACTTAAACCACCGGACGAAAAATAACAGAGCTCCATTTAAGGAGCCTGGACCTTTGTTAAATCACTTTAACATTTGTGAAAAGCATTTATCTTTGGAGCACTGAAGCCCTTTCGTTCCTTCAATTAACTTAATTCCATGGTTCACAATCTGATTAACAATAAGCAAGCCATTTTTTTTAAAAGAGAGGCCACATGAGGGATTGAGAATGCAAGTGGCTGGCATGACCATGATTCAAATCTGCTGAAAATTCAGACCTCAAGAGGGATTGCAAATGAAAAGGATGGAAGATGTTTAATGTAATACCCAGCAACACAGTAGGGCCAAAAAAAACCAACAGACAATGGACACAAATTCCAAGAATCAATGGCAATTGAATTTCACATCTTTGGAGCCTGAGGCCTCGAGCTCTAATGCTATAATGGAATAATTGAGCATTCAGAAGTGAAGCACTGCTCAACGGCTATGCAGGCATGGAACGAGCCAGCATGTACTTGAGCAAGAGACAGAGAGCGAGAGACAGATCGAGAGACCAAGAGCGAGAGAGGAGTTAAAAAGGGGAGTTAAGAAGGGGCATTCCTGTGCAGTGTGTACATTTTGCAATATCCTCACGTTTCCATGCAACAGCAGCATATATGCAAACCAGTATCAATTTAATTTTAAAAAAAAATCTTTCTACCAAGTCAAGCAGGTTTACTTTCAGCCATATAAACAGTGAAACAAAACATCATTCCTCCAGGACTTTGATGCAACACAAAGAAGACACAAATACCACAGACTACATGAGTGCAAGCAGGACAGGAATACACAGAGTGCAAAGAGAGAAGAGAGAGAGTGCAAGAAAAACAAAAGAGCAACAAAACAATACCATCAAGTTGGGAGGCATTTAAGCCCATATCTAGCTAGAAGAATAGTTTGTGAATCATTTATAGTTCATACCATGCCGTTTGCTAAATTCCTTGTCTGTAACAAAAGTGTAAACAAAGCTCGTTGCTGGAGGCCATGAGTATGCTGAAGGTCCATGAGAGGTCTGTGCGCTGGGGTAAAAAAAAAAAAAAAATGCTCTCAATGTCATCTTGTACAAACTCCTAAACTTAATTTCTTTGCCTGTGTTTGCTGGTTTTTGTCTGTTTGTCTGAATTAGCCAACTGTTTGTTTGAATTAGCTAAACAAATGCAGTATGACATGTCAATTATCAAATTTTCATGTCAATTATCAAATTTGGAGTGGATCTTATTAAGAGTAAAAATGCACCCATGCTGAAATGCCTGAAATCACTTCTAAGGTCTAGGGTTTCTCATTTTGAGGCTTGTTTTGCTAGATAGCTGGAACAGCGTGCATTGAAAAAGAACTCTTTGAGAGAAGAGAGTAGTCCTAAACCAGTATGCTTAGTATAAGTTGGAGCTGTGCAATGGCAAGACATTTTTAAACCACAAAAATATAAACATTCTACATCTTGTACCAAGAACCTGAAAATACATACCGCATTGTTCTCCTACATATTACTGCTGCAGGACTGCCATGATAGAAACCGTCTCACTAAGTGTATTGGTTTCTATATGAAAATATGTGGAAATATCTGCCAGACTGTGACACATTTTTAGATTACATGTACTCACTTAAAAATAAAGCATTCGCCTAAAAGATTATAAGAACTAATGTCTTTTTACATGGCAGAGTGTACTCTGGAAAAGCAACTAAAAAAAAAAATACCTTGCAGCTTTATAGACTAAATTAAAGTTATTTTTCCCCTTCTCGCTTGAATCCAGAGTCTTACTGTGGCATATATATTAGTTTTTTAACACTAGGTCAAAAGGCAGAATCACCACTGTACGATCTGTGCACATCACAAACCAATAAGAGTATTCAATGAAGCTGAAAACTGTTGAGCAAGGCTTTGGCGCTATATTAAGTGGAAACTTCATAATAAAAGGTGCTTATACTGGTGGGCAAAAACATATAGGATGTTTTCAAAACATATGAGTCATCCAGTCATGATTGTAAAGTACTGGCCTGTAATTTACTGTACAAATAGCTGCAATAATTCCTCACTGTATTGAGCCACTGATCTTAAAACAAATGGGATGATCTTGCTTCTTAGCAAACCTGGTGTTACAGCACCAGACCACATGTGTCAATTTCCGTTGTTTTCACAAGACTCAACAAATACTTTATTTTTACTGGATGTGCAACTTAAAATATATGATCATGGAATCTAACAACTGTGCAAAATATCTGTGATCAGATAATACTGTAGTGGTGACTGTTTGTCCCCTTGTTTTAGTTGGAATGGACAGAATGCGTCAGTGTTTTAAAAACCCAAATTTTTGTTTGCGTGTTTGTAACCACTCTCATGGATCATTGCCTGCTATTTTGAAGACAACTGTTAGCGAAGGCTATATGCAGATGAAATGTAGAGCAGCTTTTAATAAGATTTTTTTAAATGCTGCTCTACATTTCATCTGCAGATAGCTTTCACAAAGATGGTCTTCAAAGCAGCAGGCAATGATCCATGAGTGTGTCTGCACACGTAACAAAACTCGCATTTTTAAAATACTGCTGCATTCTGTCCATTCCAACACTTATGGTTTGTGAGTTTGCTTGAATAACAGTAAGCCCATGTTCTTTCAGCACTGATATTCACAATATACTCAAGAAAAGCATATTGTAATAAAACATGATTCTACTCTGCTCTTACCATAAACAACCTGAATTTTTCATGTCGTTGGACCAACAACACGAACAACATTAAAAGCCTTGTTGCTTATGCATGACTCACTGTTGCCTATCGTTTCAAATTACAGCAGTAAAAATAGATTTAAGAGAAGTTTAAATTTCAAGTTAGAATCTCCAGTATCATGACCTTCCCGTAGCTTATAAGGTGATCATTTCAATGAGACTTTGTTCAGTTGGTCCAACTCTTGCCCTGATAGGGACCATCCATTCGTCTCCTTCTCCTTTTCTTAACCACTATCCAATGAGTCTGGAACCAGATTTCATTTCACACACTCTGGGTCTGAAGCTTATTTGGCCAAGTTTGGTTTCTTGGAGGTTTCCATGCAAAGCTGTGCTTCTAGGCAATAAGAGCAGGAAGAACTGAGGCGGTGGAGAAATGGGGTAGTGCATCACGTGGACACCTCATCAGTGAAAGCCACTCCCCACTACTCCTTGCATTCACCTTCTTGCGCCACTGAATTAATTAGCCTACTCGACGTCTCCTGACTGCCACAATCTCCGCTTCTTCAGCTGGGGATCTCGCACACCGTTGCCGTGTATAGACTGAAAAAAAAAAAAAACTGTGTGTGGTGCAGCATACACGCCACGGAAGGATGGAGAGGGCGGGACACTAGCACTCGTGTGCTGCAAGCACATTCGCCAACCGTGAGAGTCTCTGCTAGCTTCCCATCCCCCTCTCATTTTTTTTTTCCTCCCAAAACTCACGACTTGAACCCCCCTTTTCATCAGAAAAGGGAGCCCAGAGTCATTTCCATAGGTCACTGCCCTGGCCCCTTCCCCCTTCTTACTTATTATTGCAGGTCTTTTGTCGAAACAGATGTGGGTTTGGACGTGGGGAATGAGATGGATCAATCCATGCTAACCTCCCCCACACGGTCTTATAGCCTACTCCAACACGAGTCTTTGTTTGCGTGACGGTAACCGCTTTCACGGATCATAGCCTGCCGCTGGTATTGTCTAAAATAGCCTTCGCGAAGAATAGTCTTCAAACTATTCGCAAACGTCACATAAAGGACTTCGTGAAATGTCGTCAATAAAGCCGTAACCATGACTTCTGATTTGCTGCTTTCAGTCGGCGATATCAAGGTCAGAATTTTCTGCTACATAAAGCATTACAAACAGGGACTTGGCAAGAAGACAGTACAGAATTCCCTATGAGCTTACTTTACAAACCTTATGAATATGTGATCAGGTTTATTTAAGAGAGGTGGCTCCCAAAAACTCCAGCTGTTCGACGGAGCAGGGAAGCTACAGTGGAACAGCCATCAGCGGGACTCTCTTAGTCAATGACATTTCTACAGCAAAGCTACAGGCCATTACCATAAAACTGAACTGCTAAAAGGGAGGGCTATAACTAAAACAGGGATAGGTAATTCAACAGGAGGAACAATATCATTCAGTTAGAGTGAATCAGAAAACCACAGTGCATGATGGCAGGTTTGTGGTACAGCAAGAAGGGGTGGGACAGACTCAGTTTCTTCTGGGTGACAACAGTTGTCAATAGTGCAAAGTCTGTCTAACAGACAGCCGTGGCCCAGTCACTGCAGACTGCATTTTCACAGGTTAGCATGAATGGAATCAACAAGACTACAGGCTTTCTAGCGACGTCAGTGTTACCTCGCTGTCAGACAGAAGGTGCACCACATTCTGGGCAAACGTCAGCCTGAGAAAAGTCTCTTTTTTAGGACTCCATATTACGACACCATCTGTGGAACGCTTCAACAGACTCATCAGGTACACGGTGCAGTGTGCAACAACCTGACATGCCAATGAGCCCGGAGGGACAAAGGAGCAATAAGAGCACATTCGACTGAAAGCTGAAGTGGCAACTTTTTCCATTTACTCTTGTTGCTTCCGACACTGCTAATTGCTGGGGAGTCGGAGCACACGACAGGCCCTCTTTCATAAATACCCAGAGCTCCAAAAAGGCTCAGAGGCACATGAGGAATCGTAAAACTGCTGCTTGCATTTGCTGAATGGAGAAGCCCGTCTCCTGTTTGATGCAGCCAGTTCTAAGTGGGAGGAGGTGTGGGCAGTAAAACCTGCAACATTCCTTTTCAAAAAAGGCCAATAAACCAAATGGTCAAAACGGAGAGCATGCCTCAGGCTTCATAGAAGGGCTTCAATTAAACATTTTCATATAAAAATTTCAAATTAAGTAAGTGCAATTTTCAAACTGCCAGAACTGCCAATATTTATAACTGCATCTGTCGCCTAAATTATTAAGAGCTGATCAAATATGAACTGCCTATGTTATGAAAGCTTGGCTTTACTGTGGGAAATAGGAAATAACATGAGGTGCGTCAGAAGAGTTGGCTCATCAAAAGCAACTGAACACCAGTATACCACAACACAAGCTTCAAGTCAGAAAACTGGATCTACTGGGTCAAAATGACAGGCTTGGAAAATAATGGTAACCCATTTACAGTATTGGACAGAACAACTGCTATTAGATATTTTCCCTTAATTGTTTAGCCTTACTCTACAGTAATCCACTATGAAAAAACACATTAATAACCGCAGGAAGTACCACAGGAATGTAAAGCATACATATTCTACTTTCTTTTATTTTCAGCTAATGCAATGAACAAGCACAGAGTCTCTTTCATGCAATTGAAACACAACTTGAAAGTGGATTTAATCGAGAGACAGAGCCCATTAATCACAGCACAATCGCTTGTCTACAAAACCGCAGACGCTACAGCCTGGGCGCAGTTGGAGTATTATGAGCTGCAAAGTGATATGATCCCTCAAACAGGTACGACTGGCTCTAGGCACCGAGATGTTTCCCACAGAGAGAGAAAGATGACAGCTGTGGTCTACAGGACGTCCCCGATAGGGTCTCGGCTTCAGCGTGGGATACAAGAAATAGATTAGTTCCACGAGAGAGTGGACGTCACCCTTGGTGGATACGTGCACATGTAGTGAAGGGTATAAAAAACAAGACGGACTCAGCTTGGTGCTTCAAAGACACAGAGGACAATGCAATTTGTTTTTCGAGACCAAAAAAAAAAAAAGCACTTCATGTCAATATCCCACTAGACAAACTGACGACACGCTTTCAAAAGGGTACGGCTGAAAAAGGTTCAGAGAAAGCAAACACTTAAGAGCACTACATTCATTTGATTAACTGCGTACGTTTACAGCGCAATGCAAACAGAGTATCAACTGTACAGGGACTGATGACCTACAGTCCTGATAAAACAAAAATATAGTTTTACGCACTAGAGCACACATACAGCAAATTTACGCTTGTGCACGATACAGGGACATCATCAAGAATCTGGATTCCTGATTACAAACACCACATACACACGCAAGGGCTTGTTGTTTTACTCTCGGCAGCTGTTTTCAGTTTTTTATAAACAAAAAGCCACAATCACAGGAAAAATTCTCCATCCCGCCAAAAGTAAGTATGTTTGAACGCATCGATGCCCCTGAATTCAATCACAGTTGGCACAAACACAACTTCTCAAATTAGTTTTGGTTCCTTAAGCCAGGACAACAGGCAGTTCGAGGTCACACAAATGCCTCGGATTCCTGTGTCAGAAAAGGCAAAATTACTGTATTTGCAATGTATCAAGTGCTAACTTTGTTCAGGGGGCTTTCGCAGCCCTTTCTTGGGGCCTCTTTCTGAACCCTGGCTCACATCTCGCTCCCTTGAGTGTGTCAGGATATGAACGGAGCATATACCCTCAGCAGGACACGAAGGTTTAGGCCCGGCTCATGGCTTCTGCTGTCGGAGCCATTAGAGCTGCATGGTTACTCAATGAGTGAGCTTAATGTAGTTTAAAATTAATCTTCAATATTACATCAAACAACTTTTGGCTTGACAATAAGCAACACTAAAAAACTAAAAATAATTCACCATCCATAGCCAATGCATTCGTCTGATGGCGGCATTCAAAATGTATGTATAAACATAAATCAATGGTCTGTAATATGGCCCTTTTTCCCCTCTGTACTGCGTCACCTTGCCTTACATCAAAAATGTATGGCACAAACCGCAGAATAGAAATGTCTGACAAACTAACCACAGCCCTGAGGAAATAAAAATCCTGGATATTCAAAAGTGTTCAATCTTTGCAGCCGAAAAGTTTATTTTTATTGCATTCTGTGGCAGTCTTGCCTCAACATGCTCCGTGGCTGCATTTCAGGTGACGGTGTACATTCTCAGCCCGCATGTTAGGCATCGAGTCGCATGCAGCCCAGGAGGGATGCCATGTACACATATCCTTTGTCACATTCCTACAGCCAGAGCTGGCAAATCCAATTTCCAAAACACAAAGCCACTTTATGTCAGCTCCTAAATCATGTTAAAATGCTGCATCAACAGCTCTATGCCCTTATGCTGTGAGATAAGATTAGAGCACAATGGTGACACTGATGTGCCTGTCACACAAAACCAAATATGATCTTGCAGCAATCAACAGTGGCAGATAAATCAGAGAGGAGGGCAAATAGATCTGGACTGGCCAGCACACTGAGCTGAAGGAGGGTTAGTGGGAGAGCAGATGGGACAGTTTTAACCCTACAATCATCATAAACATCAACTTCAGGCGTGGGAAACGTTTCTAAAACAGAACAAGCCTTGTTTTCCAGAAGCTCAGGATGTGTTGCTGAGGATTATGTCCACATTTACTCAGACTAAGGGACAAACTAGGGTTTTACACACAGTTAGAGAAAATAAGTTAGCTCTTTAAATGCTGAAAAAGACCTGGACAACATACACCAACCTGTAAGACCAAAGAACAGCCCCAAAACCCAGCCAGACTATCAAACTAGTAGCACATTCCTCTCCTTTTTGGTCTTAACTAGTTAGTTAGCTTAGCTAGCTAGCGTTGTTGTGTCTCTGAGCTGCCGGGTCCCTAAACACTGCTGCTCGGAAGCTTCTAAAGTCCTCCTCCTCTTGAGAAATAACAGGTAGCAGCTGTATAAACCACTACACCATTTTTATCGTCTCTTTGGAAGCCGAGCTGAGAAAAGTGGCTAGCTAGGTCGGTTAGCAAGCGAGGTGTAGATTTTTTTTACTCTCTCTCTGTTGAATAAATGTCCTAACCAGCTGGAGATATTACATCTTACTTCAAAAAAATGGCTAGGAAGATACAGAAAGTAGTCTAGCTAACAAGAATGAAATAAAAAACGCAAAACCAAAACAAAGCTACGATGTCTGTAAAGCTACATAAACACAGAAAAATCCTTTAACGCTGCCTAGCCAGCACGCTAGCTGTAGTAACGGGTCTGTTTAGTCTGAAACTAGTCGAGGAATTCAGGATTGGACTAGTTTTTGGGGTTTTTTTTTAGTCCAGACGTTGCCTCTAGAGTCGGTCAGATCGAGATTTAGTGATGTGCCATGGCGTTCGAGGTTTATCTTTTTATAGTATAAACACAAACAGGAATTGTAACACGGCTCTGTAACAGTATCTACAATGGTAATATTGTGCTACTCTGTAACGGGGAGTGTTTACAAACCAAGACGACAGATAATTTGGATCATTTGCGTATTATAGGTGGGATTTCCAACTTTTGTGTCTATGTTTGAGCCTTAATTAGACACAAAACTCTTTCAAAACCCCTCGACCACCAGGCTGGACCCTCAGAGCTTTAAAGATTCTAGGGCAAAGCCCACCAAGACACGGCTTGATGTTCGGTCCGGTCTGCTTTTGTTCTACTCTTTACTCTCTCCTGCTTCTCTGCAACACATCCCCCTCTTTCTCCAGAGAGGAAAAAACAATAAACATTCCTCTCTCTCTCTCTCTCGTTCTCTCTCTGACCTGCGCCATCTTTGAAAAGAGTCTTTGGGGCCGGAGCTCCTTGAAACAAAGAGCAAAAAACAACGGGCTCTCCAGCAGCCAGAACTTCCCAGACCGAAAATAAGAGACAAAAAGGATCGAGACTGCGAATCGAGATCGTTTACCTTCAGATCCGTGGATCCTAGTTCCAAAGAACAGGGCTAGAACCAGGAGACAACAAGGTATTGCATCCATCCTTGGATCAGACTTATTCTACGCTGGCTGCTTGTCACACTCACTCTCACACTCACACACATACACACACATGCGTGCATACAACTTCTCCCCAGTTAGTGGATGTGTGTGTGTTTGTGTGGAGAGAGAGAGAGAGCGGAGTGTGATAGGCTAGAACAGCCACTCCCCGCCCAGACGGCGGCTGGGGGGGGGGCGTGAAAACTATCACACAGCAGACATCACACACACTTCTACTTTTCTCGCTGTCTAAGGCACTAGATAATGCTTTTTTAACCTCATTTGTATGTTGTTTTTTTTTGGGGGGGGGGATTAAACCCCATTTTCCACAAGTAAAAGAGAAAATGCCTTGTGATTCCTCCTCCCCTCCTTCTTTGTTTCTTGTTTACTTTTACTGAAACATGACTTAAATTCCATACACACAGGCCATACATAGAAAATAAGCAGCAAAAACAGCCTGTTTTCAAACATGTTTTTGTGAGGCCACAAAACCCACACATGTACACATGTATCCTTATTCAGCTTGAACAGTTTAGCCCCGCCCATTCATGCTGAAGTTTTAGCTCCATGCTGTTTTTTAAATGAGCTGCTGTACAGGACAACACTTCAGTTTATCAGGATCCCAGAGCCACCAGTCTACAGTAGCTTGCTTGCTAACTGGTTTGAAAGCTGGCCATTCTGGTGCCTTAACTGTGCCACAAATGCATGCAGTCCCTTGAGTTTGGGCACCAACGGGACTGGCACAGACTGGGCACTGACAAGCTACGTCACCACACCACAATTACGCTGGCTAAGAAAAACATACTTGCTGTTTTCATTCCTACGCCCCCAGAGCAAAGTTTTGCACCATAATGGGAGCATAATGGAAGGCACTGGCAGAAAAGAAGTCGTTGTTCTGACATACAGGGTCGAACCATTAAGAAAATGTCAGGTTTGAAATAAAATGTCAAATCATCAACACAATAACACAAAGTTTGACTTTTGACATATTACTACCAGCAACAGAGAAAATGGGAAAAAAGATGTTTTTTTTTTCCTTTATGTGGCAGAGAAAAGAGCAATATTTTTACACAATTTTTTATTTTGTTTTTATTTGTACCATCTGCAGTCAAATAAGGTGCTATACGTGATGTGTGCTGAAATAATAATGGCAATACATATAGGATAGATACTGCTCTCTACACTACTCTCAAGTCATGGTGTTTGTGCTTTTGCATATATTCATCAGGATGGGACAAAGAACCTGACCTCCCGAAACCTCTAACTGCCCTCCACCCATATGCGATGACAGAGATTGATGGCTGCCTATTGTTTGATCTCCGTCTGGGCCTCCTAGGCCTTGGATACAGGGTTTGCACACTGAGCAGTGGCCCTTCTCCACCCCCATCTTCTTGCTATCCCAAAACCCTTGTGCTTAAAAACATGGGTTATCGACTAAGGGGGGCAGGGGGTCATCATCAGGAAGCCGTGTTCTTTCCATATTGCGAAAGCTTATGTTTGTCTGTCCATGGACTGTGCACCTCTTGCACAGCAACACAAGCAGCGGTGCCTGGTCGATGGCGCCTGGCCAGTGGAGGCCATGGATGGCTGGTTACGTTATCCGCCATTTCTATTTTTGGTGGGCGTCAAAAAAAAAAAATCCCACCATTGCCACTCATTGGGCAGCCATCTGGACGTCGGCCATTGCTGTGTGTCGTCCTCCTCTGCTGTAGGCTGGGGGGTTCACTGCTTGTTTTGGCCCGAGAGTGCCATATCAGCTGTCTGCACACTTAGCCAAACGTTTGACTTATCAGTCATGAGCCTGAATTAAACCCTCAATCAAGCACGCAGAAACTGTTTACAGCACTCAGATACAGGTTCATGATTCAGTGGCATTTGTGGAAAGACATAGAGACACTAATTAACTGCTGCGTCCTCCACAAATAGACCCAAACAGAGGAACAGTACAAAACTAGAGGGACAGCACAAGTATGATGAAATATCAAGGCAAATACAGTTTAGGCAAAGCATGTTTGTGATGTGTGTAAGTAATAACTGCGATAATGGCTGCAAATAGAGCATAAGAATGGGCACTACCATCTGCTAAATATTTTGATTCTGAAGAACTGAAAGTAACGATGTATAACAAGAATAATGGTGTAAAGAAAAAGGGAGCTGGGAAAGAAGATCTATTTAACAATCCCCAAACACTGACTCGCATATTCAAATGAATCCATTGTGTAATTTCCAAATGAAAGGTCTTGGTAAAATTTTGTATCTTTTCTTGCCTAAATTCATGCCAAAAGTCAGAAACACCAATTAAATTCTACTGTGCAAGAGTGTGATATTCTAAAAAAGGAAACGCTGGCTATTAAGCCTTAATGGAAGTTAAGGATAAATAGGACAAACATAAATGTGTAGGCATTAGGGAATATTTTGCCCTGGAGTGCCATTCTTCAACAAAGTACATGGACCAAAAAGATAACAGCGTTTGTTTGCTAATTAAACAAATACAGCATGTTACATCATGAATAACAGAGCTGAGGGGAATTAGCCGTCTTTGGAAGGCGTTGTGAGCTCTGGGATCCTGTAGGCCTGGACTACAGCCCAAAGTTTAGTTATGCAATGAAAGGGGGTGACATCATAGTCGATCAAATCTGTAAACTTATCTCACATTCAGTGTGTTTTCTATGGTACTCAGAAGAAGTGGACAGGTCAGATGGTTGCAGAAGTTGAAAGCCAAGTGCTTGAACCAGCATATTCATTTCTCTATTGTCTGCTATCTGACTAACACTCATGTCTGAAACCACTCCTTTTGTGGTAAAGCATTTTGAAACAGTGCTTCAAACAGTTTTCAAACAGTTTCCTTTTGTTTTCTTCATTTTCATGATCTTCATTTATGGGTTGTGCAGCTCTTTTTTTTTTCAGTCGTTGATGCAGAGCTAGTAAGAATGTCTGAAGAGAGTGTGACTCATGGAACTTCCCCTCAGAAGGTGGTTCTCTTGTCCTGAAGACTCGAGCAGCTTTGGCACTTTCCTGTTTTGGCAATATGAAGGAAAAGCTTGGGCCTTCCACTTAAGAGCTCTTGCTCACTTGGGCCATTTACGGAAGCAGATAGCATCACTCCTGTTACAGAAGTGTTTCCAGCGTCTGATTTTGTGTAACTTATCGAGTGATATCTTGCTCGTGCTTAATGAGAAGTCCTGGGCTAACCCGCCCTCCCCTCAGGCGTGCGGGCAGCTCGACTTAATCGTGCGCCTGCACATGTCATCTGCCCCTCAAAGTACACACCAGAGATAAGTTTGTCTAAGCTTTTCTGGCCTGGCAGGAATGTAAAGGAAGCCGTCCTCAGCCAAAGGAGCCTCTCCAGCACCGTAGGAGAGGCTTGTCTGTAATTTCAGGAAGTGGGCTTTCACACAGACATGCAAATGAGCACAGTAGACTGTGGTAGGGCTCAGCAAATAACCCACCGTTGTCGTGACACAAGTCCTCACGCGCCACCGATGTCTGTTTGTCCGTCTGTCTGTCTGTCTGCCTCCCAGTCTGTCTGTCTGCCCCGAATGACTCGGCTTTTCTCACAGGTTGTGGAGGGTCATACACCATTTATCTTTAATTAGTACTGCTCGAATCACAAGGCTTGCTGACACATGCTCTTGGCTGCTGTCTGAGGTCGTTAAAGGAAAAGTAAATGAAGACAAGCAAGATTATAAGAAAGTTCCAACTAATGACCATTTTTAAAACTCCTCTCCTTTACAAATCGATGCACATGGAAAGTTTTCTGTCTAATTAACTCATACCACCATTAGCTCAAGAAGATAGTTGGTTTGAATTCCTTAAACCGCACGCTTTTTTGTTGTTTTTTTCACATAAAGGAGAATTCTACTGACAGTTCGGTAGATCTGCATGGCTAAATATGAACAAAGTCATTGAAAGTGGTCAGAGTTGAAATTTAGTAAGAACTGTTCACAGAGTTGGTGACAGAAACCAGACATCCAGAGTGTTTAATGCCTCTTGAAGTTACTGCACTGAAAGTTCTTACATGAAATTGTTACAGATATGCAGCTTGATGTCTGAGACATTAATAGATTTACAGAGAGATATTGGCCTAAAATGTTTTTATTCATTTGTTCTTAAACAGCAAAAGGGAGACACACAAGATACTCTCAGCCAAAACAACAAAAACAAAACTTATTTAATGACTCAAGACCCATGTAAGTTCATTGGTTGTTTTGGATTGTAAATTAAATGGATATATTTGACGCCTGGTTCCTGCCACCACCACAGCAAAGAATTCTTACTTTAGAAATTGGAAAATTGTGTGGTAATTCCCCATTACTCATTTGGTTAATGCTGTGGAAGTTGTGCAGTTGTGAGAGTGAGGAGTTCAAACGGGAGACTCAATCACAAGCAGTTTGAAGATTTAATACCTAATACAACATTGTTGAGAAGGGTTTGCTCACTTCAGATGTGAACATCTCCATATGACTAAAATATATTAACACCCACACAACAGTTATTAAATGAATGTCTGAGACAGAACTGTCATATAAAGTTAATTCTTTTCTTGGAAATGATAAATAAATTTGACATATCCCACTTTTTTGTGCACAAAATGTGAATCCTTTTCTTCAAAATTTGTGTCATAAGGGCAGGATCTTAACCCTCATGTAAGTGGAGGAAGCAGACAGGCCTACAGACGTGCAGGGTGTGTCTGAAGACTGTTTTCTAACCATGGAAAAACAGAGTGAGCAGTAAGCGTGGTGAGTTAAATTTTCTTCCTCATTTCCCAGATTGTGATTTTGACATAAGCTGCCAAGACCCTCCCAGTGCTCAGGTGACAGTTGGGGGACACAGAGGCGACCCTCTCTTTAAGTGTTAATGGGACGTCACCAGCTGTCCTCACAGGTAGATTCAGAGCCTTGTTCCCAGCCATCTGTGCATCCTCAATCATAACTGGGTAAACGGGGCTGAGCGAAGAAAGCGGAGTGATGGGCGAGAGAGGGAGGGAATTGGGGATGTAGGTGGATGACAGAAGAAGGGGAATAGCAGAGTGAAATACAGATATAAAGAGGAGGCAAGTAGAGAGAGGGATGAGGAGAGGAAAAGATGGAGGAAAGGGTAACGAGAAGGACTTTGATGGTGCCAGCGAGTGGAATATAGCACAGCTGTCACTTACGTCCCTCAGGACCACCCCCCACCACCTGGGCTTTTTTCCCACACTCACCATCAAATCCCACCCAGTGCAATCCAGCCGTTCCCCTAGTCACATGACCTTGATTTACATCCAGGAGCTCTTTTAGCCTGATGTAGGAGCAGTGCTTTGTATGCTAAATCCCATTCAGAACCATTACAGATAAAAACTAAACTGATATGGAGTGTGTGGTGACACTGTTCTATTAAAAACCTAATGATGAGTTGTTTTCTTAAACTGGTCTTTGGTACATTTTGTACCAGATTGCAAATCGCCAGGTTAGATGTTTTTTTAAAGCACCAAGCACAAATTTTATTACACAAATACTGATTAGTATAACACAACAATTACAATACCAAACCTCCACCCAAATAAATATATATGTGTCTCCACACACACATATTATATATTATAGATACACACACACACATATACATATATGTTCACACTGTGTGCTGTGGTGTATTTATGGATGACAGAATGGTCACTTTTACCTTTTTCACATTTTAAATATATTTATATTGTTCAAGTGTCTGTGTGAATGGTTGAAATGGCAATTAACACGCTCAGTATGTTACTCTAGTAACTGTTGAATGTGTTTCAAGTTTTCTTCACTACCAGTTAATGAAGCTCAACACTGGGGTTTTCTGTGTAATTCAGCTTAATTTGATTCAGCAGCCACTGATCGTTTTCTTGTAAAGTGTGTGTGCAATAGAAGGACGTAAATGCTGAGTAAGTCCACAAAGGCTTTTCCAGGAATCGTTGTCTGAGCAGACAGACCGTTTCAGAATGCTGAAAGACCAGTCCGGGGTTTTACACAGGCGATTCCGTAATCAAGAACATGCATAGAAGGTCTTAACACAGTAACAAGGAACTCTGAGAAACTGGAATGATGATGAATCATTTCATGAACACCACAGATAAACAGGGTAGGTCTGGATGAGGAGTCTTGTAGTGTTTTGTTTCTTTTGTGTATTGAGTGTGGTGCATGTAGAGAACATACTTACTTGTAAAGTACTGTGGTTTTTAATGTGTTATATAAATAAAATAAACTTAATTGTTTATTTACTAATGAGTCATAATGAGTCTGAACAAAGAACCACCACAGGTGATGATGTGAAAATACCAGAGCAGAGCTTCTGTAGTCCAGGGGACTTTCTTAGGGTGGGAACTCCAGGACACCACTGATACACATGGATCTTTTCAGATTGCTGGAGGAGAACATTTACCATTTTTTTTGGCTGTATAACCACCCAGACACGACACTCATTTGGCCATTGAAAGACATGGTCAATAGGGTTAATTCTCAATTCAATTATACATACATAGTTCAGACCTGTTTATTAACCTCTGAGAGTAATCTTTTACATTTCTGAGTCTTGCAGAATTTTGCATGATTTCTGCCAGCCAAGTAATTCTACAGATTTGAGGTTCATCAGCTGTTTTATTTCCACCTGATTGGAGAATCACTTCTGCAATGGTAAAATTAATTGAAAAAGGGGTTCCAAACCAGTTCTAAGTTTCTCTCATTTTCACCAAAACCATTTTGGTTTCATAATTGGAGTCAATCAAAAGGTCTTCTTCGATAAAATATTTGATGGAATTTTACAAAGCCAAGAGCCCACCTTCACCTAACCGAAATCACATGCACCACAAACACTGAATACATTTCAGATAAAGGATCTTTTTGATTATTTATTAGTTATATTAGTATTAGCATTTATTTACTTAAATTCAATATTTATTCAAATGTATTCTTGTGTTAAGGAAGTGTTTAAATGCTGCAAAAGTTGCTACAGTTAAATGTACAACTTACACACACACACACATAGACACATACATATACAAAGCAGTACACACAGTGATGCATAAAATCTGACTGATACTGAAAGAATGGTCAATTGCTCTGTGGTAACAGCCCAGGCCTCACACACATGCACCCACCTTTTGTGAGAACTGACTTGTTTATACTGCCTCTGAGTAATACTACACCTCTGCATCAACCCAGCTCCAATCTTAACCCCACGAACCAAATGGCAGTCTTTTGTTTTCCTGCTCTTTTGTAAAAACAGAACATTTCCTTTTGAAGAACGACAAAATGTCCTCACTTTTCTGATTTTTCTTGCTCGCCTATTACAAGGTCATTTGGTCTTCACAAAAAGCTAACACACACACACACACACACACACACACACACACGTTTAAACCAAATGATCTATCCCAAAAAAACCCTTATTAATAATCAATAACAGCAGCAGTATTATTGTCATTATTGTAACATATTTGATTTACATATCACCTTTTTATTATTAAAACAAGATTACGAAGCTTTACATGAAGAGCAAAGCAGGAAAAAAGACTGCTAAAAAGGATTTTAATTGGTACGTTTGGTCCTTGTGAACACACATGCTCACACGCTCTAACACACACACACACACACACACGCATGCAATTGAAACAAATATCTCTGAGGCCCCCTTGAGGACTGAGTGCAAAATTGCATTCACAGCAGAGAAGCTTATTGAAACACTTTCAGCTCCTGGATTCCAGACTGAAAGATAAAGTGTGAACACGTTGCCATGGCAGTTCACTAATGCAGTTCACACCGACAGACTGATCGGCACGGCTGTGTGAGGAACTGTCGCTTCCTCATACTCATCTGTCAATCACACCGAATCTAACACCAGTTTTTACATTCATCCAACTGTTACACACTCTGCTCTCTCACACGCCTCCACTAAACACGGGGATTTTTAACTGGAATCAAGAGAAAGGAGGCAAAAATATCAGCACGGCCTAAATTAGTTATGATGCAACATGAGTGATGGAGCCATTTATTTGACAGCTGGGTTTTTGGGCCTCTACTGACTGCTGACACACAAAACTGTACCAAACGGATGCTTAACAGCTGTACAGCTGTTTCGTCCACTTTTGATGGCAGAAAATAATTTGGTATAAAACATTTTACTGATTGAATGACCAAAAATTAATAAATGGGTCAACTGATGGATCAATCAATAAATAGGTAAATCAATTGATCAATCACTCAATATATGGATCATTCAATTGATCAAATAATCAATAAATGGATCAATAAATGGATCAATCAGTCAATAAATGGATTACATTAAATAGCAACTGATTTATTGATTGATCAATGTGTTTGTTGCTTAGTACAGAAGAACTCTGTCTCCTTTGAATGAATAATTAAACAGAAAAAGAAAAAAGAACGGGGAAAAAAATCAGTTAAAACTGTGTTGTCTTTGTTGTTAAAATAAAAGGTTTCTTGTTTTTGGGTTTGAAGACCCCTTAGTAGGTTCAGTCGTGGTCAGGACAGACTCCTCTTCATATAGGACACTGCCTCCACCTGGACAGGCAGAAAAGTGCAGGTTTTGGGTTCGATTATATCATCACAGTCAGAAAAAAAGTACCACCATTTCTTTCCTGTTCAGCTGTCCTCTTCACTGGATTTGCATTTTCTGTTCAAATTACTCACTCACTCACTTTCAGAAACCGCTGTATCTGGGTCATGGGTGCCCGGAGCTTATCTCGGGTCAACAGGCGAGAGACAGGGACACGACCTGGGCAGGGCCCCAGCCCACTTCAGGGCATGCTTGCAAATTACTTGGGATTAAAGTCTCTTCACATTAAACATTTTACCTTCTCCCTTTTTTGTTGTGTCTTAAACATCATTGATGAAATAACACTGGTATGTGCAAAACATCTTCACATTTTCATCATAGTAGAGATTAATTGTTCACCTGTACTGATGTGTTCCTATCATATTAACTCCACAAGAGACAAAGAGTGAAAGCAAAATGTGCTGCGCAACCCACTAAACAAAACCGAAATACACATTCAAAGCCATGCAATTAGTATACAGTTCAGTACATACACATCTTACATACACATCTTACATATTTAAACAGTGCAGGAACAGAAATAATGAACTGATTATTAATTAGTTAACACAGTGGTGTTCTAAAGCATCTGCACCCAGGGCAAAGAGCTGAGTTTCCTGATGCAGAAGGACAGTGGGATCTGCAGCAGTTTTCTCTGTCTGTTTGATCATTATCTCCTCAGAAATATAGGCGGCTTCTATAATTGTGCTGTAGGTTTTTGTTGCAGCTTGATTAATGTACCTAGTGTTTGCTCCTTTATTCTTACATTATGTTGTTTCATCCACTGTCCAGTTGTAGAAGTCTGTCCTGTTTTGTCTCATATAAAAATACAATGATATTCTCACTGAAGCACCAATGTATAGATGTAGGAAAGAAAAAAATAAGGTCTAATAGGCGAAATATCAGAATCAGTAAACTTAATTGATCCTGGAGAGAAATGCTTGACCATTTTATGAATCTATTCAACCAGAATTCTTCATTGAGGTTGCAGTATGTAGAATTAGGGCTACTTTTCCTTCTCTGTTTGCTTACGTTTTGTATACTCATATACTACACCTATACATTTTATTATAGACATAATGAATGGTGGTTTGAGGCAGGATGTATGTGCATAATCCCAAATTTAATAAACAAACACACAAAGGGTAAATACAAAGACATGGGCAAGGCACATGAAACAGTTAAGGCCTGTAAACCCAGCCTGAAACAAAGGGTCTATATACTAACAAGACAACACTAACAAGGGTACATATACTGTACTAACATAAAACATTCATCCTGACGGACTGTTTATTATCGGCCGAGATTTTAACCATGCAAATATCAAGTCAGTCCTCCCTAAGTTCCACCAGCATGTAGACTTTGCGACGAGGGAGGTGAACACGCTGGACTGTGCTTATACAAACAACACAGACACTCTGATCATATGTCCATCATGCTGATCCCAGCCTACAGACCGCTCATTAGACCTTCCAAGCCCCTTCGAAAGCTGGCAAAGATCTGGCCCCCAGGCGCCATCTCTGTTCTTCAGGACTGTTTTGAGCACACTGACTGGGACATGTTCAGGGAGGCTGCAACCTACGGCAGCTCTACTAACCTGGAGCAGTACATGACGTCATTCACTGGCTATAACAATAAGTACAATGTTACTGTCTCCAAGATCATCAACACACACCTCAACCAGAAGCCATGGATGACTGCAGAGGTGAGAGCACTGCTGAGAAGCTGTGACTCTGCTTTCAGATCAGGTGACAAGGCTGCCCTGAGAGCAGCAAGGGCCGACCTGTCCAGGGCCATCAGAGCAATGAAATGCGCACATGCCCCGCAAATCCACAGCTACTTCAAGGACATAAGGTGGATGTATGCAGCATGTGGCAGGACATCCAGGCCATCACCAACTATAGGGCATCTCCACCTGCCTGTAATGGTGAGGCCTCCCTTCCAGATGCTTCTCTGAATCACTTCTATGCATGGTTTAAAAAAAAAAAAAAAAGACATGGCAGCGAGGAAGACCACCCGCCTTCCAACAACGAGGTGTTCTGTCTGACCATCGCTGATGTGAGGAAAACTGTGCTCAGTGCCAATCTGCGTAAAGCTGCTGGACCAGACAACATTCCTGGTTGTGTGCTCAGAGGATGTGCAGACCAGCTGGCAGATGTTCTTCAATCTTCAATATCTCTCTGAGCACCACCGTTGATCCAACATGCTTCAAAGCCATCACCATCAACCCTGTGCCAAAGAAGACATCAGTGTCCTACTTCAATGACTGTCACCCTCACACCCATTATCATGAAGTGCTCTGAGAGGTTTGTTATGAGACACATCAAATCACAACTGCCCCCTTCTCTGGACCCTCTACAGTTTGCTTACTGTCCCAGTCATTCTAGATATTATGCCATCACCACCACCCTTCACCTGACCCTCACCCACCTGGACAAAAAGGACACTTACGTGAGAATGCTGTTCATAGTCTTCATTTCAGCATTCAGTACCGTCATTCCTCAGCATCTGATTGGGAAGCTCAGACTTCTGGGCTGAAACACCTCTCTCTGTAACTGGATCTTAGACTTCCTGACTGGGAGACCTCAGTTAGTCAAGATCTCCAGCACCACCACGCTGAACTCAGGGGCCCCACCAGGGCTGTGTGCTCAGTCCTCTGCTTTTCACACTGCTGGCCCATGACTGTGCAGCAATGCACAGCTCGAACCACATCATCCAGTTTCGCAACTTTGGTGGGTTTCATCAGAAAGAATGATGAGGCAGCATACAGAGAGGAGGTGCGGCTAACAGACTGGTGAATAGCCAACAACCTGTCCCTGAATGTGGATAAAACAAAAGAGATGCTTGTTGACTTCAGGAGGGCGCAACGTGATCACTCCCCGCTGAGTGGCTCCTTGGTGGAGATCGTCCAGAGCACCAAGTTCCTTGATGTTCACATCATGGAAAACCTAATGTGGCCCTTCAACACCAGCTCCATCACCAAGAAAGCCCAGCACCTTCCAACCCCAATACTCACCATATTCTACAGAGGGACCATAGAGAGCATTCTCTGTAGCTGCATTACAGTCTGGTATGGGAATTGTAAAGCTTTGGATCACAAGACCCTATAGAGGATTGTGAGGACAGCTTAGAAAATCATCTGACTCTCTCTCCCCTCTGTCATGGACATTTACATCACACGCTACATGCACAAAGCCACCAGCATTGTGGATGAGCCCACTCACATACTCCTCTACCTCCTCCTGTCTGGCAAAAGGTTGTGTAGCATATGTACACCCCACGTGGAAACTACGTCGCATCCAATGTCGACGCAGGATCCTAGTCCAATTGATTGAACATGAGATGGTATGTAACCTACAGGTTTTTGCTGTATGATCTCCACATACGTGCCTAACGGCAGCGCCGCGCATGAGCAAAGGGGACCTGCTGGAGCCAGATGCTGATGTTTATGTCAGGAGGGCAGTGGACCGACCAGCACCAGCACCTCCAGGAACCATCTCTGGAGCTGTTGAGAGACAGAGGATGGCAATGACCTGTTACACACCAGATCATGACTACATTTAAATGTACCCCAGATCATTATATATCCCAGATTATAGTTTACAGTGTGAGTTTAGATTGCGAGTTTAGATTGAAATGCAGACAATAAATAATTTGGCTGACTGGCAAATTTGTGTGTGTGTGTGTGTGTTTTGTTACATTTTTATTAAATTGTTGACAAATGTAAGTCACCTTAGATAAAACATCTGCTAATGCATACATGTAAATTATTTTAAGCAGACACAACTAGTGTCTTCACTCAATTCAACACCTTGGACTAGCGGCACAGAGCTGAATGAATAATCGATCCAATAAATATGTCTGATGTAACCAAACTCCCTTTAAAAACATCAGACAGAATAAAGATATACGATGCAAATTTCTTTATATTTTCTAACATAATTCTTTAATTGTAATATAATTATACTTATAATGAAATATTTTTAAATATTTAACACTGAGCACAAAACAATGAACACAAAACTATGTACACAATTTTTCAAGGATGACCATGAGGCGCTCCTCTCTACTTGCTGCCGC
>JBBIGA010000007.1:8245540-8269948 GCA_037576975.1 Alestes dentex
TGTCTGCTACATCACATTTTAATAATAACAATAACAATAATAAATGTTGTTGCTGATGCACATTACATCTCCATACCGCTTTGTGTGTTTGTTCGAAGGGGCAGACCGAAGACTAGCCCGCTTTGATGCTTTCATTCTATTGGTCGCGCGAAAATGCGTCACGGCACGCAGCAGTCAAAGTTCAACAAATTTGAACTTTGACCGCGGTGCGCGCCCAAGGCCGCCAAGTGGCACGCCGTGCTGCGTTTGCGCCGAGCTCGGTACAGCGCCGGGCAAGCCATAGAAAGTAATGGGTTTCAGAGCAAAGCGCAGCGCATGCTGCGTTCGGTCTGAAAGCCCCTTTACACTTGCCCGCTTTTTCTGCTGCCAACATTTAGATTCAAGAATGTACTGGTCACTCGTTGCCTAATATACCCCATTTCTTGTCTCTGTAACTAGATAATCAATACTGTTCACTTTACCTGTCAGTGGTTTTAATGTTGTGGCTGATTGCTGATCAGTGTGCAGTGTGACAAAATGAAGTTATATCTTTCAACTTTTTAGTGATAACTAATATTTTAACAACCAAAGCTCATCCCTTTTTGGCAGCTCACATCCTAACTCCATAAACCAGCAAACTTAACTTGAGGGTTTGGTCCGCAAACTCAACTTGAGGGTTTCAGAACTAAATGGCCCTCACCTCTGGTTTCTCTGGCAGGGGTTTGGTGAGCAGGGCTCTGAGCTTCTGCAGGAGCCAAACTCAAACTGATTGTCCTGGAATCCCACACAGCGTGCAACACACGCGCTGGGGTACGTACGTCCATTACGGGCACAAACAGGAACAAAATGATCCGCACAGTCACATGGAAGGCCTACAGGGGGGGGGAGAGAGAGAGAGAGAGAGACAGACAGACAGACAGACAGACAGACAGACAGACAGACAAAGAAAAACAGAAAACTGAGGATGAAGTAGATAGTAGAAAGCAAGACCATGCTAGGTTGGAACAATTTGAAACAATTGCACCACCAGCACATTTATTTTACCTTACTGAAGCTGAACCAGGTTTTGGATAGGAACAACAAATACCTGGCTGCCTTGCAGACAATAGTTATACGAACACACTGACAGACACAACAAACAAGCAGCTAACAATTTATTGTATTCTTGTTCATTCGTATTTATTCTAATTTGTGTTTTCCCCAACTTTTAAACATTTACTCCACACATATAATTTTTTACAGTATGTTTTCAACGTGAAACACTCACTCACCTACGAAGAGGCAGTGTTCGTCATCTGACCGCTCTGGACTATGGCACTGGCGGGACGAGCAGATGGTCTCTCCAGCGTAACAGGAGCACAAGTGACAATCTACCTTAAAAGATTCTCCATGATCTGGGAGATACAAACCAATAGGCCAGAAAACCAGTCAGAGCAGTGGTTCAGTGTGGCTCAGTGTCACTCAGAGTTGGGTAATTCAGGTCCAGAGAGTAAAAATCCTCCCAAGGTCCAACCACCTATATCTTGTTACTGCTGTTTTGAGGAGAATAGAGAAGCCAGGTGGTTAGAACAACATACTGGGGAGGATTTTTACTCTCTGGACCTGAATTACCCTGCTCTGGTGTCACTTTCGTACTACTACTTGTTTGTATCTTCATGTTTTTTTCTCAGACATGCATAAAGTTTAGATGAATCCATTTTTGCGCATGTAACTTCTCTTCTACATTTCTGCACACACAACTCTCTGCTGCTAGAATACAGTATTTGTCATAAAACTTATACTGTAGCTATTGTCAACTGCACTAAATGTTGTCTTGTCTGGTTGTTTTGTTGGTCTTGTGTTTTTTCTGCACTCTTTTATCCTGTCTGCACTTGTGGTCCTGTGGTGTTCAGTTCTGTTTCTGTTGTTGGTCCTGGAGGAACATTGTTTGGTTTCACTATGTACTGTGTATGTGGTTGAAATGAAAATAAACCTTCTTGACTGACTTGACCTCCTTTTTCAATCAGAAGAGTTTAACATAGCTTTAAAGTTTTCCAACCAGAGGTACACTAGCAAGATAAAGGCCCATATTCACAAAGCTAAGCAGGAGTGCTGATCCAGGGTCCTGGTTCCTGTGAGTATATAGAAAATTAAACACTAGAATAGCACCACTGCTCTATGATGTTGTGAATACTGGTCAATATGTATTTATCTGTTGTTTTAGTTCTAACCTGCTTGGTGCACATGAGCCAACTTGTCAAATAAAGCATTAGTCAAACAAGAAACAATATGAGAAGCAAAAGGAACTAATCAACTAAGCGGAGGTTCAGCATATCCCAGTAAAGCTGATGGCTAACTCTTAGTAAAGCCGTTAGGAAATCCTCCTCAATGTGTCTCCGCCACACTCCGTCTATACAGGCCCTGTGCTTCCTTTGAACTCTGAGGAGTAGAGTCAGGGCAGAGTGTGGCAGTCTGCAAAGCCCTTCCTCTAGGAACTAATAAAATCCCCTTAAGATCACTTCACTTTCCTTACTTAACACTCTAGAAGCAGGCCTTTAAGCCTTGCTAGTCCTCCTAAGCAAACCACATCTGTCTCGAATAAGCCCAAGATGGCGGACCCCCTTAGAAGTGGAGTAAAAATAAACATGAAAGAAAAAGCAATAAACTCATTCAGGTTCAAACCAACCGGCATTAAAATGTTTTGTTTACAAAAGAGGCATTTATGAGCATCTGTAATGGTGAAACCCTGCCTTCAATTACAAGAGACTTGCGTTCTACTTAAACACTTGCAATGCTTTGCTTTCATGAGAATATATTTCATGCTCAGCCGTATATTTGCTTGCTTAGAAGCCTGAGCTGGCAGCAAATATTCTTTACTAATTATGAATAAACCAGTGGTGGTTACTGTTAGTCTGTCTGCCTCAAGGTTACAAATTTCAGCTGTCATCATCAAGAACACCACGCCACTAGGCGGCAGTCACCAAAAACAGAATGCTGCTGCACTGAAAGTCGATGAAAGATGGATGAATCATGCTCATTTACACCACCACTGGTCTCGTGCCGAGGAGGGACAAAAAGTCCCACTGAAAGCTCCTTGGTGACATTTTATACTGCCCAGAAAAGAGACCACAGGAAGGAAGTTCCAGCATGTGGTGGCTTTTACTTTCTTCGTTTAATGTAGTGTTTTGTTAGTCCATTCTCACAGATGCAGAAGGCAGCTTGGGGCTACAACTGGTTTAGGCCTTGTAGTTTTTTTTCCCTCATCTTTCGTAACAAGAGAGAACCCCAGACTTTTATTAAAAGCATCTAAAGGTCTTACTTTTATCTTAGATAATTCTTGTTTAATCATCAGCAAATGAAACTGACTGACAATATCATATGTCTAAAACTACATGGACACCTGTTCAACTGTGCACACAAGTTGCAACTGCACAGAAAAGACCCTGGGGCAGTTATACCTGAGCCTAACATCAGCATGTTCAATGTCAAGCGTTGGCTAGAAGGGTATAAAGCTCCGCCAGCACTGGGCTGTGGAATAGTGGAAATGTGTTCTCTGGAGTGATGAGGCTCCATCTAATAGAACTAATCATCCAACATCAGTACCTGACCTTACTAATGCTCTTGGCTGAATGCAATCAAATCTTCACAATAGTGTTCTGCAAAAATGACTTCAATGTATTTTTTTAATAATAAAATCAAAACAAAAAATAGCCTTGCACCTCCTAAATTTCAGGATTTTTTTAGGGGGATGTACGATCAAATAAATCGTCAGTTCATATATATATTTTAGAAATTGTTAGATTATCTGTAAATTGTCAGAATGTCTATAAACTGAAAATACGTAAATGTTAATGCTGTGGCTTATGATTAAAAACCATATCATTAGCATACGTTAGCCATGTTGTGTTAATTGATATTTTCTCCTCTTGGAGAGAACATCAGCTTTGGAATGTTTTCCTCAGAGCCAAAATAACATTTTTGGAAATTAAACTTGGACATTTAATTTCAGCTGTTACTAGCACTTCAAACGAATGAAAGTTGAAAGTGATTATTATTAGTTTATTTATTCTTACCTCTTTATTCATATTCCTTTATACACCTTCAGTTGAACAGTTTCACTTTGAGCTAAGCGACCATGAAGTCGCTGTTGCTTGAACATTGTTTCGAAAATATAAAAAAACACTGACAAAGGAATTAATTTTGTGTTGACATAAAGGCTGGTACAACCTCCCCAGTGCCATCTATAATATCAGTGACAACTCTGGCTGAGTAGGAGTCTCCAAACTTTTGGACATGTAGTGTACATGCTAATTTTCCAAAAGCCATTTATGTATGTTGAAAAATCTCTGGGAAAAAGGTGAAATTTGAGAATCAAGCGTGTCTCACTTTTCCTCTGTCCTCCAACGGCGCAGGTTTTGGTGGTGTCGACACAGGGCATCTCAGCACAGTTCTCCAGCCGGCCGCTCTGACCACAGACACACACCTCATAGCAGCCCACCTGACCGCTGCGCACTGGCACCTGGATCTTCGCCTCCATGCGCACCAGAAATTCAGATGCCTCGCCTAGTTTACAGCCTGCAAGCAGAAAGATTTCCCATAAAGATGAAGCTGTTACTTTAAAAGAATACTTTGTTAAACAATTGAAAAGTGCCCATTTTTGTCATGCATGAACACACCACAGCACAGTGTGAAATTGTCCTCTGTATTTAACCCATTCACCAAGTGAAGCAGCAGGCAGCCAGGGACACAACGCCCGGAGAGCAGTCCACCCCTTTATTTTATTGAGGCATGCAATGTGCACAGTGCTACTTAATCTACTCTGGTGTGATGTGAAAATTGTGTACATTTATTTCTTTACCAAACTATTCCTCTAACCAACTAGTCTTTATCAAGCAGTTACCTCAGCTGGGAACTGAGAAAATGGTACACTTGCTGACTTGTAATTAAAACACTCAACAGCCACTTTAAGAGTGAAATACGACTGATGTGAAACCAAAACCGAGTACCAGGCACGCAGAAGTAAGGCAGGCAGTCTTGTCCTGGGTGACAACCCTTCCTGTTCACTTCACACAGATGGTTGCTGGGACACGGGTTGGGATTACAGGGATGGATCACCTCCTCAATGATGTTTTCGAAAGGGCTGGGAGCTGTGGGAACCAAAGTGGTTTCACATTCAGAATAATGTCATGAATATAAAGAGTTAAAAATCAGCTAATGTTGAGGAATACGAGAGACTCACTGAGGTATTTGTGTAGGGGAATGCATCGCTCTGGGTCATCAGTAGGGGACAAAAGGTCACAGATCCGCTCGGGGGTCTGCCCTTCTGCGAAGCGTGTGATGTCCCCACAGTGGGTCAGGATGTCCACACAGTCTGACCTGAGCGTAAACATTGAGATTGGAGCAACATGCAACTTGTGAACATGAAAAACACCACATAAAATGTCAGATCGTCAAGATTAGACAAGGACAGTTTATATAATTAAAATCACATGCGAATGTATAACATAAAGCCTTGTTTCACGTGTAACATACACAGAACAGAAGCGCGACACTTCTCTGTGCGCTCGCCAGACTGGGTCCTAGACCCAGACATATCAGCCCCTCCTCCACCTCGCTGTTCAAATGGAAGAGATGAAAGCCTGCTTCCTGTCGACTGTGTACACCATAAAACGGCCTCATGCCTGGAAACGCGCTGCAACATTTGAAGCCCTCTTTTCTGGCCTGTTTTCAGCTGTCATGAAACATACAGTAATCCCGGCCTGACTCAACAAATCTGACATCCCGGGGTATAATTTCCGCCCCTAGCCGCTTGTCTGGCGTTTTCTTATTCACCCCACCGACACAAGAATGCACACGGCTTTGTTTCTTTGCCCAGTGTCAAGCACTGGAACAACATAGCTCTACCATCTTCAAACACATCCAGCATTCATGGAAAGAAGTCAACTAGGTTAGAACTAAAAAAAACTACTCCATTCAATTCTTCAGTCCTAGACTCCTGAATTAATGTAGCAGTTTGAACAGCCGTTGTCATCATGAATGACATTCTACATCAACAGTCTGTAGGTCTGAATTTTTTGTTTTGGTAGCAGCAAAAGATAAAAACACAACAAAAACACAAACAGTGCTTTCTTTTTCTGCAAAACGAGATTTCACACACAATAAACATTTTCACCATTCTGATATGAACTGAAGGTTTAGAAATTGCATTTCCAACAAATGTTCTCAGCCTGTTACATTTTGATTATTCAGTTAACTTTTTTTTTTGGGGGGGGACAGACACCCCTTTCCAATTTTCTTTTAGGTGGTGTTTGAAAATAAATGCAGAGGATTAAAATGTAAATACTGCATATGCACGACAGGTTCAAACGTGTCGAAACATACCTTCTAATTAGTGAATTTGGTTACTTAAAGGTGCCCTGGTGCTGACACAGGTGTTTAACTGCACACACACAGCTTGCATATTCCTCATAGAAAAACCACTCACAATAGATTGGGAAGCTCTGAGGGAGCCGAAGTTCACCATGTCCAATACGAAGTATTCTTTTTAGTATATAAATATTTAACAGTTCTAATCAGAGGGTGAATAGAGTATGAGGAAGAAACACTGAGGGGAACCAAGACTTTAAAGTTAAATTCATTCGCCTCCAGGCTGCACTGGTTTGTGGAATTATGATGAAAGAAATACGAGTGTATAAGTTCATGCATATTGATGCTGTCCACCAATTATAAAGCTTCCTCAGGTGTGAGAGCGGCATGATATGAATGAACAACAGTACACAGCCTCACAAGATTTCTCACTCAGGGTGGCACCTTAGAAAAGCACAAGCAAAGGAACCTATCTGAAGGTCTTCAACAAATGTCACGCAAGCCTGCAAGAATACGTGACTGTCCACAACAACGAGAATAAACTGTTAAATGTTTTTTCCAAGCATACACACATGGAGACATGCTGTGACAGGATAGACGGAGGAGAGATGCTGATGGATGTGTATGAGGTCACGCCCTGCCATCACTCATTGACACAGGCTTTTGTCCCAAACTGCTGGAGTCGGGGTGGTTCTCATCAAAGGGAGCAGAGACATCATTCCAGAACATTAGTTGCGTGAGGACGACTAATCCTCACAATACTGGAGCGCTTGCCGATCGCCAACCAGACAAGCTTTTGCTCCGAGTGTAAATACAGGTGTGATAAATGCAAACAAAACAGTGAGTGATGTGCCTGTGTGTGAATGGAACTGTCAGGTGGAATATCTCTTCAGGCTGTGCTGACAACTCTCTGCTGTGCACATCAGCCATCTCCTATCATCAGCCAGCTCCCAAGAGTGTTTCTGTTGCTCGACGATTTTAATATCCTGGTGGTGTGCTGAGATGGATCTGCAGCTTCAGGTCAAAGACTTCCACTGCGTACAGCAAAGCGACGGATCAAACAGGCCCCTGAGCCCCAAAGATTAACCCGGCGATGACTCACTCACGCCCCACGCTCGAACAAACAAACCACAACACTATCTTTAGCACCATGTGGAGACAAGGCCTGTACATCACAGGGCATAAGGGAACTAGCAATTTCCTAAACATCTTCATTCTCTTTAAGTGTTAAATAACTAATCCAGTTACTGTGAAAATAACACCCAATAACTCTTAAAAGTTGCAGCTGTCGTCTGTGATAAAAGCATAGTAGTAGTTTTACATTAGTAGATGTTTAACTTTTAACTCACGCCACATTTGTATTTGTAAGCAGATAAGGAGATGTAATTCTGATTTATATTAATAAAGTTTAAAAAACACCCTTAAGTTTTTTTTTCAATGTTGCTGTCTTTGTGTGACACCAAAACAACTAGAATACAGCGGGACTAGAAACTCAGACCATTCAATACAGAATTCCAATTTATATACATATTACTGTAGTCAGTTATGCCAAATGTATAGCAAAGTGACAATAGACTTCTTATGGCCATGCATTACCCATGAAGCTTGCTCATACTAAAATCTGTATGACCCCAACACGGCAACAGCAAAAATAAAAGAGCGAGATTACTGTGAAGCACAGCTGAAAACGGTTTAATACACACTTGCAGATGACACTGCCTCTTGATTTGCTGTAGCAGGGTTTGATCTGCAGCGCACAGGCCACAGCTTTCCACATCTCAGGCCGGCACTTTCTGATATCCAGAACAGGAATGTTCATCAAAGGCATCCGGATGGTTCCATTGGACCACAGTTTGATGTCGTTCATGGCGCCCTGGTCTGACTGGATGTTGCAGCTCCGGAAAAGTTCTGTAGGCCTGAAGAAACAAAAATATTACAGATATGAGTCTAAATCTGGAAAGAACGATAGAAACAGTCATATTTCTTTAAAACACATGATTTTCCTGATTTTAAGTAAATTTATTTGAACAGTCTCAAAAAAATAAAACAAAAAAAGACAATGCTGTATAACGTTTTGGTGCTGTTGGTTCAGGGAACAAAGCTTCACTGAAAAAAGCCTTACATTCCATTGAAATTTCCAAGTTCACAGTTACGTTTTTAATTAAGTGAGAAACAACACCTGATTTTTTCTAATTTTTGCAATATATTTTACAGCATATTGTAAAGTGTCTTGCTTAGCAGGATGAGCAGATTTGGCCTAAATAATATTTCTCAGCGTATTGTTAAAAGCAGTTTTTTGGCCCAAAGTTGTTTTAATGGGTTTTGTGGAGAATAAAATGCATGCGGAATGGAATTACTTACGAAGTAGCACTCTCACAAATATTTGTTTGGTATTGTTTTCTTTTAAATAAAATTGCTTTACTTTTTTAATACTTCAAGTTATTGCAAACAAATGAAGAAAGGATGTTCATTTGTAATAAAACAGTTTGAAAAGCTAGATGTCTCCAAATATTTAGGAGGCAGTGTAATTCAAAGCATGTCTTAGCAATTCCCGTTCTGTCTTCAGCATACGGTCGCTGCTAATGTCCCACTACAGACAGCCACCGTTTACTGCCACTCATCAAGGCTAAAACGTGCCCCAAACCACACAACACTCAGCAGCGGTGAAGGGAGACTTCCGGAGGAAACCTGCAGCAGAGGGAGTTCCCATTCCTTTAATGATCCGCCACCGAACTCTTTTCATGTTAGGGTAGACTGGTGCCACAGTGAGCTGATTTTTGAGTTTGAGGTTTCTGAGTGTGGTCAGAGGCTTACCCCTGGTAAGAGAATGGTTTGTTTACTATGCTTCTTGACTCCAGGAGGGTCCTTTTTAACCATGGAAGGGTGGGGCACAGACTCATTTTAGTACGAGTTTGCAAGAAATGACTGGGAGTTCCCCAGAGAACAGCTCACATTTCATCCAAAACTACTGCCCAGATTTTGTTTTGAATATAGATAAAAGCTTCACCAAAATGCACCGATGAGTCAAACTGTAAAAAATTTGCTTTTTGATTTGACTTGATTATGATTCTGAATCTAATGTAGTAAAATATTAAGATAAACCTCTAAATTTACCATAAATTATCATCCCATTATCCTCCATCTACTGCATCTAAATGTGGCTCTGGCTGAGACTTCCTCTCCATGTCCATTTCCTGACCCTAGGGATGATGCACATACTGAAATGGCATCCTCATAGAGTGCTAGAGGTGATATATATCCCAGTGCATGGCATCAGCATGCTTTCTCCCTCCATTATTAAACGGTCAGGGTGGGTTTATTGGTGCTGTGGTGCGAACCACAGGGTGGCCCTCACAGCACACAGCGCTGCAGGCGTGCCCACGTTTGTCCCCGTCACACTGCGCTCTGTTTGTGTTCTGCACCAGAGCCAAGTCACCCACAGAGAAGACACAACAGCTTTTGAAATCTGCAGGGGTGCCCACCACTGCAGTCTCCCCAAGGAATCCTTCAAAGGAAATCAAAGCCAAGGTTTGTTTTCCTGACCTTTGAATCCCGCCATAGAGGCAAGAGTGCCATCATCTAAGTAGAGACACATCATCCTCATCCAGTCAAAACAATACTCAAAATACCTCAGATAGCATCAAATGCCTCCTCTGCTACAAAACATATTGTCTTGGCAAGTGAATAAAAATCTAGACACGTATTTCCATGAATAAATTACTTAACAGTATTGATTTTTACCAGATGGTGCCAGTCAAATGTTTTTGCACACACTGAGATTTTCTACATTTGCATGTTAGTCACTTAATATTTACTAAAAATACACTCAGTTTTCTTTGCTAATACATTAATAGTGTGTCCATCATTCGAGTACCTTTATTAGCCAGAAAATGTCATATTTTTATTCATCACTTCTGACCTAATATAAAAACCTATAAATGCCTAAACCTAATGTAATTATAATTATAATGTGAATCACCAGTGTTAGATATTTAATGAGCTAAGTGATGGCCAATGGGATGAAACAGATAACGAGTGCATTTAAAGTTAAAGAACAGATTAGAATTTGACTCTGCATCACCACACAACCAGTTAATAGTATGTCAGACATGATCTATTACATATTCTTTCCATGTAATTAAGGAAAATGGTTTCATTTGACATATTTTAGTTTGAAGTTATTCACTCAACAACTTTCCACCATTTAACAAGAATGTAAATCTGCAGTTTATAAAAATAATTTGATTAGTGGCAAAACCTGTGGCATGCAAAAATCTTTGACTGGTAGTGCAAACACCGATCAGCAATTACATTAAAACCAGCCCCATAATATTGTTTATCATGCTGCCAATACAGTTCAGACCTGTCGAGGCATGAACTCCACCAGACCTCTGATGGTGTGCTGTGGTATTTGGCACCAAGATGTTAGCAGCTGAGTCCCGTAAGTTGCACAGTTGGGTCTCCATAATTGACTGAATTGAAATTGGGGGAACTTGGAGGTCAAGTCAACACCTTGGACTTTCTGTCATGAGGCCACTGTCATTAGGAGAATACCATTGCCAGGTTTACCAGCAGAACACTGCAGAGAGTATCTCACTGCTTCTGTCAGTTAGACTTTTGGTAGGTACTAACCACTGCATGCTGTAAACACAGCACAAGACCTGCTGTTTTAGAGATGCTCTGGTCCAGCCATACAGCCATCACAATTTGGTCTTTGTCAAAGTTGCTCAGGTCCATTTTCCTGTGGACAACACATCAACTTTCCCTTCCACACTCGTTTCTGTAACTCTGACCAGCACCACTTGTCTCTGAAGGTTACTACATCACAATTCTGTCCTCCAAAAGAACCCATGAGTGCTCCATGTTCATCGAGCCGCATGTGAAGGGCAGCTCACAATATGATACAACTTAAAATCTGACACAGCATTTCATCATCTAACCATGAATATAGAGACACTGCTGAAAACTCACTGTCATTGTTTTACATGGCTGAGACTCATGACCTCAAACTGTTGGGAGAGCCCACAGAAAATGGTGTGCTGGGCGATGAGGAGTGCATTTGAACCCACAACCAATTTAACAAGGGAGGAATATTGCTGCTCTATGCCTTTATAACCCCAAAACAATGCCGAACCACTCAATAAATCAAATTAGGTCTACAGCTTGAAACAAAAAGCAAAATTAGAAGGCTAGGAAAATGGATATGCTTTTCTTTTGTTTGTGGAACAAGACATTCTCTAAATATATAGCCACAATGAACGTTTGAGTTTTACCTCTGCAAAGCTGGCATCAGACAACAGCATAATACATATAGTCTGTATATAGTGCATTTTAGTCTGCAAGTAGGTCAGTGTATTTTTGAGCAGGGCATGGCCCTAACAGAGGGGGGTGATACTGTGGCAAACCAGATTTATTGGTATGGGGAAAAATATTGCAAATAAAATGTCATGTTTTATATTGTTATTAAAACACACTCTGATGCACTCTAATGAACTCCCTTTATATAAACTGCTTTATAAGTACCACCTGCTCACTTTTATTACATTATGGAATTTAAAAAGCAGCTATTCTCCTCTGCCTTCTTTTAAACATATGCACTTTTATTGCCCTCTCAATTTTCTTTTATTGATTTTCTACGTATTCTTATTTCTTTCATTATTTTTTTCTATTTGTTTTATTTTGTATTCTATTTCTGTAAATGACCGTTTGTGTATAATAATGTACTATTTAAATAAACTTGAACTGAACCAGTCTGAACATAAAACAATATGGCTAAAAAAAACACAAAACACGTATGAATCATTTAGTACTAGGAAGAAAACACACAAGTCTTGTATAGACTTGATTTCAGTGTGCCAAACAATTGACTGCATAGTGCTACGCCCCACAAGGGCTCCAAATCAATGTTTTCCCCATAAGTGGGTGGTTCTTTTTATTTGGGTGTCATGGCTCTGTCTTGTTACCTGTTATTGAAATTGGTGCAGTAGGTGAGATCTTTGCAGCCAAGCTGGCATGGTTCCCTCACGTCCGCCAGACAGGTGATGAGGTCAGTCTCTACGGGGTTGTACTCACACAGCTGGTCAAACTCTTGCCACGTCTGAGTGCCCCAGTTGGTGCTGATCTCCTGGCACATGTCCCTGGTGGAAAGGGAAAAAATGAACTGCATGAGAAGACACGGGTGCACATGAACTTTAAATATAAACCTTTAAAACATATTAAATAGGAAAAATCTGCCATTTCTGCCTTTTAATCTACTTTACTCCTTTAATAATAATAAAAATCAGATGTACTTTATTGATAATCAATGGGATATTTCACATTTATTTATTCTGATGTAGTGTACATGATCTGAACAAATATACAATCATATACGTCACACTTCAGTCTCCTCTTAATATAATTCTGGTGAAACTACCAAATAATAGGTATTCCAAATGATATACCATATAACAGATCTGAATTCTGTTCTGAATGTCTGTGCATTCTAACTCTTTGCTGTGTATCAAACAATAAGGAAGGCATGAGGCTTATTTTATACAGCGATTGAAAACACAATAGCACGCAGAAAGCTCTAGTTCAACATGCTGACCAATTTTACTTCAACAAAACATGAAACATGCCAGCATCCCAAATACTCACATTTTAATGGATTGAAGAGGACTTAAGTTTTGACTACATTATTTCAACAGTCACTCTTTTTCCATTTTATGTCTTGCCTTGGTTTCAGCCAGAATAGCTAAAAGATTCACTTGTTTCTCCCAAGCCTGAAGGCCCCTCCTGGCACCAAGTGACTGTGAACTGACCTGCACAGTGAGGTATTAGCTTTGGAGCAGCAGTGAAGCTTGGCGCAGTCCATCTTGGCTGTGGGTGAGGTTTCTGGTTTGCTTTTGGTAGGAGGGTAAGCGCTACCCAGAAAGCACTGCCACAGGGGGTCCTGAGGGAGGGGCTGGCTGCCACATTCAGTGATTAGACCCTCCATGATCTCATGCTCTGTGGTCATGGAACGCAGGATGCGTTTGCATGCTGTCTGGCAGTGCGCTTCCTCTGCACGTTCACAACAGTGCAGACCTAGAAGAGCACATTCAATTACAGTTAGGAACAAAAACATCACAAAGTTTTCCCTACACTCAGCCGTTTACTTCTGAAATAAGATTGTTTAGTGCCCAAACTCCCCAAACTCAACATTGTTCAACATCTCAGTGATTGCACGAACCTGAAACAACCAACAAACCCTAACCCTACGAAATATCTATATTCCTTTTTACAACATTTTAGTTAGGATGTCAGAACGGAATTTGATAACATCATAATATAGTTCTAGTATTTTATTACTATTAATTAGCTGGATCAGATTTTTTAGAGCCAGGAAAACAGCAACGTGCCTGAATATAGTGCTGTAGCACCAGGATTTATACACCACTGATTTGGGCTAGATTTATTTTCAATGATGAGGTGGGGTAATGTAAATTTACAGGATGATCATGTTATTTTCAGGGAATAAGAAATCTCAGCATAAATGAAGGGAGATGTGTTGGCTACTCGATTTACGCATTTTTGTCACACCAAGAAATCTCTAATATGAACTTATTCATATGTGCTTACTGGCTTGTTTATAACAGGTAAATGGTGCCAGAATCAGTCTGAAATTGGTTTGAAAATGACTAAAGTCACCGATAAACACTGGTACTATTTATTCTGTAGACAGAAACAATGTGAATGTGCAGGTCAGATAACAAAAGTTTAGATAACAGATTAGCACTGCTGTGTATCACCAAGTAAGTGTAATATGAACACCAGCACATCCCTGCAATAACATCTAAGGACATAGTGAACATTACCTATTAACATTAACATGCACTATTACTGAACTATAATATTACTGATCTATTACTTTATATAGTTCTTTATATGGTTCCAGTAGAGACAGAGATGGCTGTAGAGTTAATATTACACAGATTTTTGCTGTGACAGTACAGTAAGAGTGAAAGAAGTGTGCTCACTGTCGATGGGGCTCCTAGTTGGGTAAGATTTGGTGTAGTTAGCTACGCAGCTGATGAGCTGCGGACTGACGCTCTGGCAGTACTGCTTGACGGTGGTGATTTGGGAGCTGGTAGGTGAGGCGTCCATGCGAAAGATGGCCTGGCAGTACTCACGGCAGTTGGTGTGTCTCCCTGCATAACTGCAGCAGAGGGAGCCCACTAAAGGAGCACAGAAACGAAGCAGACGAACATGCACTGAGTTCATGTGATTCCCATTACTATACTGCCCTCAGTTACTCAGCTAATTAGAAATCTACAGTCATACATTGGTAATGATTAAGCTGAAGATAAAGATAAAGCACATTTGATATTTTCCAAATTATTTCTCTTGGTAAAAACAGTAAAAATAAAACTCTCAGTGCTGCGCAGTGTTTCTTTATGTATGTATAATGAACTCTTTTTTTACATGCATAGTTTCATCAGTCCTTTTTATTTATTTTTTTTTAAACTGCATACCTGAGCAGTCATCAAAACAATCAGTGGATTAGGCAACTACTAATATGATCGACTGTGACAGCTCCAGTCGCATGCATGCAGGGACATGTCTACTAAAATGCACACAAGCAAGAATCCTGAGCGACATATGGTCAAAGAAAAAGATCTGCTTTGGGCTCCTTGGGTCACTTGAACTGCAGGTTATGAGCCAATATGCAAAGGGCCACATGTCTGGCTGCTCAAAGTCTGGACAGGAAGCCCATACCGTGACTGACGGTGTCTGCAGGGCAGCACTCTCACATATGAACACAAATAAGCATTTCATTCGCTGGTCAGCTCAGTGGCAGGCTAAATTTCTGCAGGACGGGGGTCACGGACCTGCCTCGCAGGCATATAAACATGACCAAGCAGAATGGCATCTCTTCCTTCTTCACACATGTTAAAGCACATAGTCTTCACACAGCACTGTGGACAACCCATTTGTACAAGACTGAAGTACAGACAAAAGTGCTCACTGTTAGTGGAAACACATATATGGCTGCTCTCAGGACAAACTAAGAAAAAATTATAAGCATCGTGTCAGTCCTTTCACTACATTGCGTCAAAATGTAATGATGACTGGATCAACATAAAAGGTCTTATTAAAATGATTTTAATAAGAAACTGCTGCGTTAACCTTCATTAACTTTCTTCTGTAAAGCTGCCATTTTAAAGATACAAGGTTTTGTTCCAACAGCCACGAAATGCTTTTGTCTGTGTCATTTTCATCCATGTTTCATATTTCCAAATATGCACTTACTTTCATTTTTGGTGATACAGTTGTAGAGCGGTTTCTGGAGGAGAAAAAAAGGAGAACATGTTAAAAAAAAAAAAAAAGACAGCCACGAACAACTGCGCTACAACATTGATAGAGAAAGTACCTGCTTTCCTTGTCTGTTTTGGCAGCGTTGCGTTTAAAAGATTTTTTTTTTCCCTTCAACATCAAAAGACAGCAGACGGCTGATAAAATATCTGTACTGCAGCTTGTGTTCAAACAGCTCTGAGTTTCCTCCTTGACTATTTCTTAAGATATGTCAAAGACTCAAACCTCCCATAACATCATTTTTGGATATAAATGTGTATAACAGGTTCATACGGAGACTATTTAAACCACGTGTTTGTGATCTTCAGCGCTGGCCATTAGCAGAACATCAGCTGTAAGGTTTTTCTTCCCTGCAGCTGTCTTCATGTACCACACCATGATCACACTTGTGTGCCCTGCCTGCTCGTCAGCACCTTACTTTGAAACCCTGACTGAGTGAAAAATCTTCAGATTCCTGTCAGAGTTTCATAAAGGTTAGCCAGCATTGTTGCGTGCTTTGGCTCGGACTGAGACTCCTCGTAAAGTGGAGGGCGCGAGATGAAAGCAGCCCAGACCTTAAAGCTGGAGGGAGTCTGCTCCAAACCAAACATTATGTCTGCTGGTTTGTTTGTTTGTCTGGATGGAGGAGATTAAGGGGGAGGGGGGGTGTTGAAGGGGAAGAAAGTTAATCACATAAAAGTGCTAGGCTGTGCACCAGGTTGGGTAATATGCAGACTTTCTCAAGTTCTCTAAATTTCTCTGTGTTGACATATATGCTAACACCCAGAAACCTACGTTCCAGCTATATTAGGTCTGAATATGACATACCCAGTCTGAAGAAGGAAATTACATCCCTCCAGAGTTCAATCAACAGGAAATTACCCCATGAGGAGGGCAGGGAGAGTCATATTGGAAAGCTTTTTCATCGCTTGACACAGCAGCGAAGACAAATATTGTGGACAGATATTGAAGACAAAAAGTTTGCATCAGAGTATGCAGCAATAATCCTTCAGTTCAAACAAATTTAAGAAATTAGAAGTCAGCCGCAGGCATAAACACTGTTCAGATAATAAGAGTTAAGAGCTGTCCTGTTTCATTTTTGATCTCAAAATCAAAAATAAAAAAAAATCTTTGCTAAAAATCTAAGACAGAACAACATCACAGTTTAAAGCTTTTTATTTACATTATTAAGTAAATAGTCTGATTTAAAACATTCCTGTGAAAGTGAATTGAAGAGCACATCCCATTAAATCCTTTTGTTGTACCTCTGAGTTTAAATTTACATTGTTTGTGACTTGGTCAACATTTATCCACAGATGTACATCACTCTGGATAAGAGCGCCAGCTAAATGCCGTAAATGTAAATGTATTTTGACGGTGTAGCTTCTTCAAAGAAGGGAAACCTTTTTTGTAACTGCATCAAAGTACAAACCGAGCCATAAAATATCTTCTGTGCTATGAACTATTCAAAGCCCCCTTTTATGCCATAAGTTATTCATTGCCTGTTACACTTACTGGTGTGTACTTATATTGAAGGCTCCCCGTTTCTGCATACTACTACTGCATCAATGCATTTGCATTACTACTACTAACACTGGAAAAGGACTGCATAACAAAAAGCTTGTTTACTCTGAACATCTCTATGATGTTCCACAGACTTACCTCTGTGTCTTTTTTGCATACTTTTGTGATATCGTTCTTAGATGATGCCTGAAAAAAGCAAGATGAGAATCAGGCAGAGTCTCAAGTAACTAGTTCAAAGATAACATTTTTAAACAGCATAAAAATAGCATAATTTGCAAACAATATCTGTAGGTGTATAGGATAATACATATTTATGCATATCAGAAATTTGAATCAGAAAACTTGATTCCAGTGGAAAATGCTTATGCATGTTACCAATATTACTTCTCCCAGCTTTGGGTACTTTAAGTTTCTAATGACAGTAAAACTATAATTCTTGGCAGACACCAAAGCCATTGCCCTTTGTATAAATAAATAATTTTTTTTTTATATTTATGGCTTTTAATTGAAAAATAATGAAAAAACTGAAAAATAATGAAAAAAACTGAAAAATAATGAAAAAACACTATTTTGAAGTCAGTCCTTTCAACATTAGTCCAAAAGTAAAAACCATGTGACAGGGTTTTGCCAACAGTGAGCTGCTGGTGAAAGAACCCCTTCTTTTAATTCTCACTGAAATTATTTACAAAGTGTTAAGTCTACACACTTTGAACAGGCCCACAGAGGAAAACTGCATTTCTGGAAAATCCCACCCTGTTCACTCTTCAAAATTTGCCAAACATTATGTGTATCACTGCTTTACCTGTTTGCACTCCCGGCGGCATTCTGTCGAGATGGCCAGCTCGCAGCAGCCCAGACCAACCCATCCATCTGATTTCCTCGGTGCTCCTAAAATGAACAAAGACAAACCCGGTAAAGAGTGACAGAACACTGTTCCATCTCTTTCATCTGGAATTCACCCGAATCCATTCAAACGGCAAGTTGCTGGAATTTGTGGAGTGCAATAATACATGCACATTACTTATGAACCACAGCAGCACCATCCTCACCAAACCATCAATCTCAACAAACATTTTGCCCAACATGGTTTTAATGTACTGGGTTCAGTTATGGCTCCTTTCATGGTGAACCTCAAAGAACTAGACCAGTACTTTAAAGGGCATTGTTAGATGGGGCTTGATGGATATGAGCTATGATATTTTTGCATCTGGTAGGCATTAGGTCCTCAGACAGTCTAAAGCCTCTCTTATTCATTTAAGACTGGTACATAGGAGAAAACACAGGTGGGCTTAGCTAACACCCCTACACATCCCTGTGCGGAGCTCGAGCTGTATATCTTACCAGGTAACGTAGAGTTGATACAGATCCAAAGCTCATTCTGCAAAAAAGAAAAAAATAAGAGCAAGGTCTTATAAGGTATTAAAGACACACTTCACAGACAGCTTGCAGAGGACTTAAAGGATACATGCACTAAAACTGAGTCTACAGTTTTGTGAATGGTGTGATTCTTTTATGATCATAATGGATTACATAATGGATCCCATTTTTAAGATTTTTGAGCTTCATGACTGAGAAAAAAGCAAAACAATGTGCCTTAACTTTGGCAAATGAAACATTTTTCATTTCACTTTTTCACCATATTCATAAGCAGTAACTATGCATTAAATTGTGCAGATGTGTTTTCTGTCTAGGGGCTCTGTACTTATTTTGACTTACAAAATCAACAAAATGTGTAATTTGTCCAGGGTTATGCAAACTATTGCACTAGACTGAAGATTTACATCTGCAGGCAATTTGATAAAATGATGCTTTCCTTGAGAAGAGACTACTCATGGAAAAATTGTCTGAACGCAAAGATTAACATCTGAATATTTGAACTGACTTTAGTGAACTGAACTGAATTCAATCATGGATTTAATTCCTATTATCAGTACTTTAGATAACCTTTCATTGGATACTGGCATCAGACACTGTGTTTCTTAAGTTATCAGAATCCTGAGGATGGGTTCCTTATTTCCTTTTTCCTTTTAACCTATCAAGGCTTCTTCCTCTTGTGGAGTTTTCCTTGCCACTATTGTGTCTGCCTTGGAGCTTGGACTTAAATTTCTGTAAAGTTGCTTGGTGACAACGCCCATTGTAAAAAGTGCTATACAAATAAACTTGAACTGAACTGAACTTTGGCATCAGCGTTGCTCATTTTGTTAGCATTTGTGTTTTTTAATTTCAGCCAGGCTCCAGAGCACCTCTCAATGCGACTTGAACGTAATTAAAAATATATGAATTTGAGAAACTCAACATTATTAAGGCACAGAAAGACTTGTAATGGGATGGTGTTGGAAGTTTTTGAGGATAGCAGTCGCTCCTCATGTGACGCAGGCAGTGGGCTGACTTGCAGAGGGAGCCCATTCTGGCAAAGCCACGGCCTTTGACAAGATAATCAACCGAATAAACAGGATATTGTTTGAGGTTCATGCTGTACGTCACTGTGAATACTCCTTCATGTTCTCTGGCTGCTGAAAAAAGGAGCCCCTGTCAAAGACCATCACCATCGTTTGTGAAGGGCAGACGAACTCAAAGCATAAATAGGCTTCATAAAGAAGAAAACATTCTAAATGCGGAGCATTGTCTTTGATGTCTTGCAAAAACAATTGCGTTTAAGCACCTCCTCGCCAATGTGTGGCCCATCACAAATAAATGTGAGGAACATTACAAGAGATGTGGAGCTCTCTGCTTCTGCAGGGCTGCAAAACCACTTCCAAAATCCATTTGAATCCATTTGGGCAAATTAATGCGGGACACATGTCCAAATAAAATAAAGTGTTCCACTCGCCAGCTAATTAGAGGCTGACTGTAATTACACAGTGCTTATGCCAGCATTCCAGGTTTGTAATTAGGGATGATGGTGGAGGGAATGAAGCTGTTTTCCAGCCTTCATCTTTCATACTTTAACCCTGCCCAGGTAAGACCACAGCCTAGTAAAATCAAAGGGGCGTACGGCAAGAAAGAGTGGTCACCGTTTAAGACTTCCTGTGGCATTTAGGTTACTTTAACATTAAACAAAATTTAACCTTAGCTTACCAAAGACTCCGGACAGTAACCTGGTAGACGCTGGTACAGGAACCTCAAATGGGATTCACTTCTAATAGTTGTAAGCTGTGGATAAAAGAAATTGAAGAATTCATTAATCAGCACCACTTAGAACTGCCCAACATTTTCCCCTTATCAGACAAAAAAATGTAATTCAGTTGAGACATGTTTGATGTCCACCATTTTCTTCTCTTGTACTGGACCTTCAAGACTAACACAACTAACATTACAGGGTGTATACAGCAATCCTTAAGTTAAAATTAATACCTTTTAATACCTTTTTTACTACCCTCAGAATTTTTTTTTAAACCATCACAACACTGAGTTGCAAGTGTTAATCAGCGACCTTTCTAACGTTCATGCAGATTTTGACATATATAGCACTATACAACAGAACAGATTTACAGACTCACTGATGTTGACCACATATTGCAAATTAATTTCACTTCGTGAATAAAAATAAAACAAACTACGTAAAATGTGCAACAAAGACAAAGACATAGTTCCAACACACTGGCTAGCATTTACTGCATGAACTGTTGATGCATTACAGATAGAATTTCACTCAAAATAGGAAACCTCATAGTCTGAAAAAATAATACCTAATTTAAAAAAATAATAATACCTCAAAAACCAAATGTAACACTTTTAATGGCCTTAAATTTGGCAATTTTTATTTATCACCTTTTAATTCGTTTTAAAACCCTGTGGACACCCTGCATTAAAGAGCAATTCTGGTATTAGAATTTGTAAGGCATTATTCTATAATATTCCTAATGAAAGAAAGAAAGAAATGTCTATTATTGGCAGCACTGCCAGCACAGTCGTTATTTACATTTTGCATTTGGAAGAATATCAGCATAGGACACTTAGGGCTAACCCACTGGGTGCATGACACGATGATGCCTCCAAAAAATTTGCCATGGCACTCAGTGTCAACATGCGCCGCCAGCGACTCTGAGCTCAGCTTCTCTCTATTCCTGCATAAAATTACATTTAGAACCAGATCACGAAAAATACCACAGGAGGCACTATGTGGCTTGAAGTACAGAGTGGGCGATTAGCAGAAGAAGTCTTTAATAGAAGAAGAATGGTAAGCTAATATTTCAAGCCTAGTCCCATCTTTCCACCTCACATCTTCTAGCTCAAAGGTTTGTGAAGAGTAAATGAACTAATACAAGATACGATGAATTCACTAAATAATGTTTTATTCCATTTATTCTGAATGAGTAAAGTGTACAACGAGCTTCAGTTCGATGTTAGATGCTGCTCTATAACTGCAATCCTGCAAGAGACACAGCTGTGCTTTGTATAATTGTGTATTCACAGAGTGAAGTAGCCCTCATGTGGTTTCTGACAAAAATACAGGCAAAAAGCAGGTATTTAGATTCCTCTTATTAATGTTTTAGCGATGCAATACACTTTTGACCATTGCATGCAGTTAATATGATGCTAACTGTTGTATAAGCTTTGTTTACTTCTATACATTAACCTTAGAGCTCCAATGCAAAACTAAAGAAGCAAACTTCAGACTCAAAACGTGCCTCAGTCAATCAACTACACTTGGAGAAAATAGAAAGCCGCATAAATTTCACTCTGTGTCAAACCATCACTTTAATGGCACATATGAAAGCACAATGAATTTAAACATCATTACAAATATTCCTTTCAGCAATGTAAATGTTCATGTGTTGTGGGTTGCCTTATTGTGACAAGGCCTCATGAAATTAATTACACTTACAAGGAGCCACCATGAGAACACTTCACATAGTACAGTTTAAAAGGATTCTGGCAGCAGTACACAGGGAAGATTAAGACATTCAGTGATTCTTGTGCTTGTGGGGACACGAAAGCAGAAAACTGTGTGTATTTCTCACTCGTTTTGAGTGTTGGCCACAATTGTTTTTGGAGTCCATTTCTGAAATCACCTCCAAATGGCAAATTCCCACACTTTTCTAGCACTTTTAGGTCTGAGCACTGAGAGTCTTTCCATCCCTGTCTTACTCAAACCAAATCAGCTGGCGATGAGTGTGAGTCTGAACAGGACTGTGTTATAGCCATTCATTAATGTCACAACGCTCTGGGAACACATTGTCTGCCAACACATTCTGGTTTGGGAGAGAGGAGAGATATGAGCTTTGTTGATTTATGTTTGTTTGATGAAACTCAGGCTCAAGAACAACTGCCACAGGCAAGAGGCTATCATAGTTGCTGTGAATTTGTTTAGGCAGCGCCCGGTGCTGAAGATTACTCTGAGAAAATGTGGTATATGAGAGATAAACTACCATTCAAACCTCTGGAACATCTGCATACATCTGCAAACACACTTAAAGGGGACATATTATGCAAAACTCACTTTAGTTATAATAGGTCTATGGGTTATACAAAACATGTTCATTAAGTTCTTTGCACAAAATCACTCTCACATACAGAGATCTCACCAGCTTTATTCTTCACAGTTTCAGGCCCTTTCAAAATGAGCCGTTTGGACGAAGGGCCCAGTGTGATGTCCCACTGGGCTAATTTGCATAGAACCACCCATCATCTGTCGAGACCCCTCCCACTAGATTAGTTGAAGATCCACCATTTTGTCTGCTAGTTTTACGCGCACGGATAAGCTGAGCGCTATGGCTACAGGCAAAGGCAAGTCACACATGAAGTGCTGTGTTGTTGCTGCAAAGAACAACACAAATCCCTACACTTTCACCAAGACAAAGAAAACCAAAGAACTGTGTGGCTCCATTTCATTTTCGATGGCCATGTCCCAGCAACAATCGATTTCGTTCCACCTTAAGTATTTAATGTGGAACGGAATATTCGAATAAGGAGCTGTGAATAAGGAGCTAACTTCAGCGTCGTGGGGGATCTGTACCTACTGTCCGTGACAAATCAGCAGATTATTTAAGGTGGAACGGCAAATTCGATCTAGGCTGTTAGTATTCATCACTTTTCTTATACTCAGATAAATCTGTGTAACTAGAAAGCTAAAATGCTCTAGCTGATTCCAGTCTGGAATCTTTGGCTCTTATCTCTCAGCATGAGGACCAAAGAAGTGTGAATGTCAATAAAGCAGGTCATCAGACAAAGCCAAAACACTGACTGTGTCCAAATATATAATAATTTCCATGGCAATTCAGCTTTCTGGTATAAAAGGTGAGAACACAAAGCTAGGACTAGCTGCATAATTATTGGCCCATGGTAAAAGCAGTCAAAACAGTCATGAAATAATGCCTTTGTGGGTCATTACCTCACTCACACTTAAAATATGAGAAAATCTAACATTTTAAAGTACATGAAGTCTAATAAAACAAAAACATTTAGTATTTCCATATATACTAAGAACACATAAGTCTTATGACACTCTAATGAACAAAATGTAACAGAGACATTTACCCTTATATTTATATATTATGTAATAATATAATATCCAAGACTGCATGACTCTCCAAGGTCTGCTGCTGCTAAATTATAGTCCCTGTACTGTTTTGATGGTATTTTGGATACCTGTGGCAAAGGGCAAAAACGGACATGATGTGGTATGTCTGAAAATAAGATTTTTTAATAAATAAATGGAGTGAATTTAAATATTTGTGCTATTTTCAGCCATGCCTGCCTGCCAGAATAACTGAGTGTTTCCTTAAGTACAACCATTTGATTTAATTTATCCAATATGCATTGTTTGTGTAGAACAATAACTGTGAAGGTTTTCCTAACAGTTTTGCTGTTCACAGTTCAAGTACTATTTCATCAAAAAGAGCCAAGGTAAATGGAACAAATTTCCCACTATTTACTAATTTGTCTCCAGTGCCTCTTACATTTATGCTGCCTTCACGTGCTATGTGAAAGATGATCCTTTCCAGTTGTAATTTGGAAATAACGAGTGCGTTGTGTTCAAGTGTCGTAGTGAAGAAAAAACATGGCAAAACAGTTTTACTTCTCCCTCCCGCTGATAAAGAGTTTGGGCTACGGACTGGGGCATCTCCTGGTCCCAGAAAATCATGTTGTCACTGGCGTACACTACAGACCAAATAAAAAGAAAGTGAAATACTGCCTTTTTTTGCTGTCACTGCCTTTTTTTGCTGACCGCAAAGTACTAGGAGGCTATCCTCGACTGACACTGCTGCTAGCATAGGGTAGGTAAAACCAAACAGTAACGGT
>JBBIGA010000007.1:8270061-8288822 GCA_037576975.1 Alestes dentex
ACTGCTGCTAGCATAGGGTAGGTAAAACCAAACAGTAACGGTATGTCTAAAAATGACATTAGGTGTAAACCCAGATGGCATTAAAATGGTGCATGTCACAACATTGTATAGGCTGCAAACTATTCGCTAACAACAGTGAAAAAAATAATATTTATAAGAGTACGCTTCCCATTTACGATTTTCTCTTCCCTCTCTGCCATGTTGAAAGGTCAAAGTTAATCTCGTCTCAGCAACTCGTGTATCAAAAATTTCTCCCAATTCCCCAGTGGAAATTACGACGTGAGCGGGTGTTCATGCGCAGTTTTCAAGTCGGTTTCTGGTATTTACCATATTTCCCATAGGACATGAAGGCACCATTAAATGCATGTAAATTGAGCTCCCCTTTTCTCTTGTTTATATGAACTGTTTACGGTTTCAATTCAGCAGTGAAACAAGCAGCTAAAATGAATGAGGGCAAGCTACCATAAGACAAGATTAATATGAACTGCAAGTGATTCGTGGATGCAATACTTATTCATGGTTCTATAAGTAAAGTCCATAAAACCCAAGAGAAATATTAAGCTAAGATGCATGAAGGAAGAAGAAAGATTTGAGATCTCACTCGACATGTGCAAACAATAGATTTCCATAACATATTCAATTATGCACATTCACTGACAAGCTCAGATTAATTAAGGTGTCTCGTCAAGACTGATGTATGGTAATTTCATACAGTCTGGAAAAACCCCTCAGTGTATACTTAAAACAAGAGCAGCTGATGGGCAGTGATTTCTTGGCGGCTCATCAAAGGGAACCTGCTGCACGCTGCAACAGAAAAGGACCAGAGGCTCTGCGAGCGAATGACCTATCCAGTCCATTTAGAAAAGTTTTTCTCTCTTTTTTCTTTTGGAAGGCTAAATCAATGGCGGGTGCCAGGCAGAACATCTAAAGAGGGCCGTCCTCCTCCTTTCAGAGGGCTGAAGGCCTCGTCTCATCAAAGCTCCAGGCTTCCATTAAGATGAAATAGCCGGGAGATTACGGCTGTGTGAGGTGGCAACGCCGCCTGGAACCCTCCTCTCTCTTCACAGAAACGCTGGTGTGACAGACCCACACTAACAAGGTGTCATTATTGTTCTAATCTCTCTTTTATTGGCCCTGTTTTTCATGTTGTCAGTTTCTCTGGCTCTGTGATTTTCTTCTTTCTGTCCTTTCTGCTATATTTCTACTCCTATGTTTCTTTTGTCATTATGCAGTGCTATCTATATTTTGCACATTTTGCATAGTTATTTGTCTGCCGATGTAAACCTTGTTTCTCTCTCTCTCTCTCTCTCTCTCTCTCTCTCATTGGCAGGTGCTACTATGGGCACAAGAGGGCTACTCCAGGCCAGTCTGTTGTCACGACAGCCACTGTAGAGTGAATGAAGCTTCACTGTAAGGAGTGTGGTGTGGAGGAGGGGGGCTCTGCTCCTGGCAGAGGGCTGAAGGTTAAAGTAACGCCACTAGCCGCCTGTTTCTGATTGCCCAAAAGAGCCTTTTCAGATGTCTTTTGGGGCTCAGGAGACAGACGCGGGTCTGCTTGGCCCCCACTCCCTCCAACAGTAAATAAAAGTAAGTCAAAGAGAGCCTTCACCTGCTCCTCAGTAAAGCAGGAGGAGGGAGAGAAACTTCTATTCGTTCTTTCTCTCATCACCCAACTTCAAAGAAGGAAGAAAAAAACATCGGCACTCTTCATCCAAACAGTCTATATATTTCTGGTACAGCTGACACTGAGCGCCTTGTTCGGCAAATAAGGTTTGCATTCTGTTCCCTGGCTAATGCTCCTTTCACTTCTCACAAAAAAGTGAAATACTCACATACCAAAAATGTATTCATCCAGATTTGCTCAACAAAAGAACTAAAGGAGTGCACAGCTCTCAAGATGCGCCAAGGCTAAGAATTTTAGAACTGGCAGTGTGAATGAAAAAAAGTGTCAGATCTTAAAAAACGTCTGTAAACATGGCCAATTTCTGGACAGCTGTGAGCATGCTTTTTGGAGCTTGTCTCAGTGCAGGTGTCAGTATAAACTCCAGTCAAACAAAACAAATATATATACTATAATGATAAAGGTGAGACAGCACCCAATACATAAGTTACATTTAACAGAAAATCATACAAAAGATAATACCTAATCTATCAGAGATTAATTTGTCCACTATTTTATTTTAGCTGTCTTTTACATAACCATGACATAAGTTACATTTAACAGAAAATCACACAAAAGATAATACCTAATCTATTACAGATTAATTTGTCCACTCTTTTATTTTAGCTGTCTTTTAACTCTTCCATCATTTCAGTCTCAGCAGCAACTCTCAAAGACATTATGTTCCCCTTTATGTGGACACTAACATTCAGACAAGCAACTACCAAAACACACCTCAGCTGCTTCACAAATTTCTCTTTCACATGCATCTAAAATGGTTAAAGAAGAGATTCTGTGGAGATTAGACTACAGATATAGACTACAGATATGGAAGGGATAAATCAAGGAAAAATAAGTAAGTGAGTGGAGTATAGAAAAATATTGAAAGATAACAAAATACAGCAAATATACAAGCCCTAGTAGACCACCAAAACTGTTCCTATCAGACAAACAGCACTTACCACCGTGAGAAGACTACTCAACACTGTGGGTCTAAAAGCATGTGTTATTGTTCAGAAAGCCCTAACTGAGAACAGGTAATTGATACAAAAGAAGAAAATCTGCACTACAGCACTGAAAGTGGACATCTGGGATATGGAGTAAGGGTTTAAAGATGAGATCATTTGCACTGTGAAAGGCAGAAATTGCAACCGGCTTCTCAGATTAAACTTTGGAGATGTTAATGAGTTGTGCATTTAAATGTCCCTGCAGAAAAAAGGGAAGCAAGTCTTCTGAAGAGTTTGAATGAAAACTGTAATATAGGCAAAAATGGATACACCAAACAACAGGAAGTTTGATACATCTAGCTGCTGATACCTCGTGTAATTTTTGAAAAATTAGCTTTCTTCTGTTATAAATTAGACGATACACACCACTATCTCCAAGAAATATAAAATATGCACAATAAGTGGTGAGTGCAGTTAAATAAATGAACAGTGAATTAATATTATGTACATATGCAACATTTTGCCTTCTGTCCCCACATTTACACCATAGACCAAGAGATGAGTGCTACATAAACCTCAACAAAGAATGAGTTAAAACCCAACTGAAACTTCAATAAAAGAAGTAAGAAGCATTTGTAATATCTGTATATTAGAGAAATCCATCATTTCAATATTACCCCATTTAACAGTGTTAATCAGTAATGGTCAAGTTCCACATATCACACTCCAGATATATTCTGTATTCGCAGGAATGTTGCACTTAGTAGGTGGGTCTAAGTGAATGGGTACTGCTGTACACCACGTCGCTCAGGCATTTTTCTTACCTTATCACAGGCTTCCCTACACTGAGACAACTCGGCAGCATGATGGCAGCAGGAGGGGTCTATAAAAAACACATAAATATAAAGAAACATAGAGGTTAGTTCAATTTAGCACACCCAGAATGTTTTCAGGACATGCAGTAGTTTATCACAGTTTGTTTCGTGTTACCCAGTGTAGTGTCACAATGGTAAAAAAGTATCACATAATTAAAAACACCATCACATGAAATACTGGGTCGGAGACAGAAATATTTTTCATATTTTTTTTTTGTTTTCCAGTTTAAATATCAGCTCTGATGTGTGTATTAATATATGCCAAGAGGCACCAATTAAGCACAATTTCATTCACCCTGCCAGTAATGTATGATTCTACACAAAACCTTTAATTGATATGGAACCTTTGAATCACATGGAGGTTCTTCAAATTTTGAAAAGGTTCTTCACACTCTCACATCTCATTTACAAAAATCTTCCGTTGAACCAAAAGCTGTTCTTCTATGGTGACGGTCGGTGCTATTAGATAGACAATCTATTAAACAGCAGCTTAAGTTTTAATCACAATAAGGGTAGAACTGTGGAACAGTTTCCAGTATCAGCACCCCTGTTTTGAAACTGAGGGAAGTTTTCAAAGTTATTGCCTCAGTAAGAGAAGAAAAGGCAGCTTGGAGAGAGAACACACAATCTGAGCTCTTGGTCTCTTGCTAAATGTGTAAACAACTCTTTTGAAACTGTGAGGTGAGGTGGGAAAACAAATGCAAACACAAACACATACACAAACACAACAGCCCTGTTCTAGGAAGAAGAGGAGAGTAAACAGAGGTGCAGGGTTAGCGCACCCTGGAGAAAGGCAGCACATGCAGGGATCACAGAGAGCATGCTCTCTGTCTGTGAACCCAACAGTTTGCTTATAATAATCACAAGAGGGAGTCGAGCCTTTGAGGACCTTGCAAAAACATATTCTCATCTGTTTATGCTCCTCCAGAAAATGTCATCATTATCAGACCGGTGCGCTTTCATCTCTGCCCAGCCTCGTCCGTCCTCCATTTGTGTCCCATCCAAAAGCCAAGCCTTTCATCAGCGTGATTCGATCTGTTTCTTTTCTTTCTTCAGTCCGTCTTTACCTCTCTCCCTTGTCCTCCGTCAGACCCATATTGAACGCCGTGCTAAAGTCATGGCTCAGGGTAGAGTGTGAAATATGTGTCTGAACCAGGGATGGGTATTTGAACCATCTCTGATATTGGAACATCCTCGTTTTTAGGAATAGTAAAATACAATTGTTAAGAACAGAACATGAAAATATGAAAGGGATACGGGTTCTTATGAGCTAAATAAGGGTTCTTTGTATAATGCCATTGAAGAACCATTTTCAGTTCACTTTTCAGTGAATGGTTCTTCAGCGAACTGTTATTGTAAGTTTAAAGAACCTCCACCTTCTGCTGGTAACAGTTCTCCGTGGTGGCCCATCACATGCCAAATCTCTTGATCCAGCACATTTAAACTGGTAAAGAACGTTTACAGGTCTTTACACTCACACACCTGATTAATGGGGTAGCTTCTTTTTTTAAGAGTTTATAGTTCTATACACAACCCATTGTCAAATCATGCTGCGATGTGAGACACAATATCAGGGGCTTATGTTACATGGCATCAGGTATTATTTTGTACTTTGGCGCCACAATTTAGTTCATGTTTAAAATTCCCAATTACGGTAACTAATTTACATTTATAGCATGTAGCAGACATTTTTATCCAAAGCAACTTCCATTCTCTAACTACAGGGCACAGTTTCCCTGGAGCAACTTGGGGTTAAGGGTCTTGCTCAGGAACCCAGTGGTGGTATACTGAAGTTAGGATTCAAACCCATGACCTAAGCCACCACCACCCCTTTATACCACTCCCAATTAATGCATCTGGTTTCCCCCCAGCTATTCTACCAATTAATGATCTGATCATTTTTGTCAGTTTTTAACTCTACGCTGGTTATCAAAAACAATTTTTGATCTGGCAGACTCGAGACACTCGTGTTGTGGCAACAAGATCCAAAAGTGAAATAAAACAGCAAATCCAATCACAAGAGTTTAAACCAGCCTAAGGACATTTACTACAGGTCTGGATATAGTACTTAATAAGAACAAAAGGGTATTGTAAAATGTAAAAGCTACAAAAACATTAGAAATGTTTATAAAATATGTCTTTCTGTGCCTGTGCAGCTGCTCCAGAGCATCCAATTCCATTGGCAAGGTTTTTCTATGGAGATTATTCAAGCTGTGTGCGTAACTGAATGGCTGTGTCTCTAATGGGTGTTTTCACAGATTAGAAGAGGTGTCTGGATACTTCTGGACATAATAGTGTACAAGAAAAAGTGAAATATGGCCCCTGGGGGCTAATCCAGGGCTGTTCTACTCTGAAGCAGTGGTTAAATGTAGTGCTTTAGGGACCATGCTGCGTTTGGAGATGGGGGCTCTGGAGAGAGTTATGGGGCCTCTGGACAGGAGCTTCTGGATGGGCTCTGGTTTCTGTCAGGGGGTTTGTGTCCGAAACATCCAGACATGCTGCAGAGGAGAGAAAGCACAAGATGCTTCTCCTCTCAGAGTCCTGATAAAGGATACACCGCTCTGTAATGAGCTGACACCAGCATAAACAAGGAAGTGTGTTTGTGTGATTGTGTCTATGTGAGTGTGTGTGTGTGTGTGTGTGTGTGTGTAGAGGTTGTGCTCAAGGAATACACAGTTAATCTGGACTCTGAATTTAAGATTTGTTCAACATTCGTGGCGTGGTTGTTCTTCTGGGGTGAAGGACAGACCTCCATTGTCTCTGAAGTCAGCCACTAAATGAAAGCAGTTGTCTTCTCTGATGGGTTCCTGATTCTTTGAGCTGCTTTCATGACGAACTGTGATAAACACACGATCACAGTGTGAGGCAGACGCAGCAGAAGAAAGCAAAGGCATCTTCAAACACATGGGCCCTCTAAATCTAACCACTGCTCAGTTTAGCCATATTGGCAGGGAGTGTGTGTGTGTTTGTGTTTGTGTGTATGTGTGACAAATAGAGGTGGAAAATCTAATGTGTCTGGCAGGAGTACCAAGGCCACAGACCTGTTTATATAGACAACAGGGGATTCTAGTGACTTTTAGAAGTTGTTGAAATGGCTAACTGTTTTACATTGTTTTAAGTACAAAAGTGACAAAATGCTTTGTTTTTAAGCATTCACCATGTCCAAAGAGTTGTGTTAATGCCTTTACCACTGGAAAACTGAGTTTATGAAGGATATATAGATCACTTGTAGTGTAGTATACGATCAAGCTACAGTCAAAAATTTGAAGATATACCCAACCAGCACATATTAGGACTAGTGTTCTAAAGGGTCAACAGTACATTCGATTAGATGATTTTGACTCAATTTTGAATGGATGACGGAGACAAACTAAGTTAACATATTTGTTTCACTTGACAGTAAGAAACAGAAAACCACACGAGGGTCACCATACAGTTCTATGTGGTATTACTGATTAACCCATCTTCACGTCCATGTCCATTTCTGTATGAACCCCTCAGAATGCGGACAGCCTCCACCACTACAAACAGTGACAGGATCAGTGTTTTATATTAGTAAACGGTAATTTTGACAGGCTTTGGGTCATGGGAAACAGATTTCAGATCAGTTCTTCAGAAAGACTCCACTGTGAAGCCAACATGTGCTAGCATTTTGAGCTTACTCGCTACTGTGTCCCTGTTTTTGAAAGAATAGTAATAATGCCACCCACAAGCCACATCAAAGGAATTCCCCTCTGTAACCCCCTCCCCACCAGTTCACCCCCTCCAGTCCCAGCCCTCTTCCCTCTTTGACCCCCCTAACTCTTCCATGCTAACATCTCAACCTCTTAGTGACTAGTTACAGCAGGAAGCCCCCAGCCACCCCTCCCCCCTTCCAAATGTACTCTCCCAAAGCATGTTTTCAGCAGTTTGAAAAGGGGTTCCAGCCCCATTTGAGTGTTACAGGGAGGGGGGGGGAGTACTAGCCATGGCCCCTCACACGTAGGGTGTGTGTGAAAGTGTGCATTTGATGTCCAGAGAACCAGGCATCTCTGGCAGAAATTAAAGCCAACTTAAAAGGGCAGCTATTTGACAGACCTGACAAAGCTGATCAAACACGAATGAGAACCAGACGGCAGGACTAAAAGAGCAAACGGGGGACTGGGGGAACTTTCAGAGAGGCCGTGGAGCTCTGGACCCTGAGCGGCTTCCACGGGCAGCCATGCCGGCTCTGGATTATATTTGGGCTCAAAGACTGAGCATGAGGAAGAGCAGACCCTCTGGCTCCTGACTTCGGTTTGCCTCACGTGTGTTCAATCCAGAGATGAGGACCAAAAAGGGAACCGGCTGTCAGAAGGGACTTCTGTTCTCATCCTGTCTCCACTTCAACTTCCAGAATCCAGGCACTTGCATTCCTTCACAGACTGTCTGGTCAAAGTGCCATGCCCTTAAGCAACAAAGGGCAAAGGTTGCAAATGTCTCAGACATAAACAGACCACTGTGTGAAAGGATGTGACAAAGTAAGCTGTGAGTTAATACCTATTAGCATTTGCTGGCATAATAACTGTTAGCGCTCGCCAGCATTTACGTTACACAGAGTAAGCTCAAGCTACTGCTGATTTTGGCTGTACTGCCAAATTCAGCAAGTAGCCTCGTTTTATGTCAAGACTAATTACTTGCCAATAAGGTGGTGCTACTATGAGTGAAAATAGTATGATCACGTACTAGCCAACATCAGCCACATTTAGCTGCTAATCATGGCAGAGAGTGCAGGTAAAACAGAGCCAATATTACATGCATCACGATCAGTCCAGCAGCTTTTCTTTGAGGTTCTTTGTATTTGCAAAGCTGAAACTGGCTCTAGCTTAGTGCAAATGAGAAATTTCTGCTCAGACTGGCTAAGGGCAGCGGGGCAATCTGTGGTCTCTTTGTGGATGTTGCTCAGCTCCCTTAACGAGCTGCCATTTTAATGACACAATTGCAGGTGCAATGGAGCATTCAGGCCGAGTTGCAGGCCAGTCTTTGCCCCGTTCACCGTCTACGTCCTTTTGTGCTCCCAACCCCAAGAGAGGAACGCTAGGATTTCAGCCCAGACAAACAAATTACAGTTGCCGTGGAAATTGATAAAAGCCATGGCAACGATGAGCTCCTGGGGTAGTAGTGTTTGTGTGTCTTCTTTTTGAAAAAGAAAAAAAAATCATTGTGTCCATTCTGTTTCCTATTCAACTGAGCATACTATGGGTTCAGAGAACCATGTTGCAATAGGCGGCTTGAATTGCCCAGTGAACTGGGCCATAGCCCACTGTGCAGTCTTTAATGCAAAGTGATGGTCACACACAGGGCAGCTACAGTGCTTATCAGGACACTTAGTGTCAGGGGACACAGTGGCTGCTAATGAGCAGAAAGACAGAAATAGAGTCCAGCAGAGAATGGCACTGTACAGTGCACACTCACCCAGGGAAATGTAATTGTCACATTATAGAACAATGCAAAACCCCAGTATCTGAACTGAGATCAGTTATGGAAAATGATCATCTGACTCTTTTATATGTATTCCAATCACATACCCTCATATAACTTATAAACAGAGGCCCATATATAACTAACTAGTGAGAAGAAGATGTACAGCAAATGACGGATGGAATATTAACTGAATAAAACTGACTGTCTCTAGCTCCAGACATACTGCAAGAACAAAAAAAAAAATTAACCTTTAATTTTTCATAAAATTCTACATATTTTCATTATATTGGACCAGAATTAGTCATAGTTCCACTAAAGCCTTAAAATAACTTACATCAAAGCCACCGGAGTCCTGGTCTTAAAAAGAAATTAACATCTATTCTGTGTTGTAGATATTATTATAGTGGTGTGGCATGAGGGTAATATTTAATGTAGAGAATTCCAGAGAAAATGCTTTGATGACGGCTGTGATGCAGTTTGTACAACTAGACCATTGCTATAGCATTATATATCTGGCAAGACAGCATGCATGACTTAATAGGGATGTGAATCTCTACACGATTCATTTTTATTTGAATTCAGGGTGCCAAGACACAAATATGAAATGGTTCCCAATAATTTCTACGCCTAAATTGCGTTTTCCTCATGCATCAGTTTTTAATAAGTAGTGTTGACTTAGCTGACTTTGAATGTAGCCTTCACTCTGCAAACTGTGTATAGAACAGCTTGTAGTTTTTGTTTTATCAGAAATATTTGACATTGATGGAATATATTACTTAAAAATGCAAAGAAACACACTAAACTACATCAAACAAAGTAAAGCATGGGATATTGCAGTTATTTCCGAAAGTTAAATTTTTTGTCATATATCCATAAAAATTGATATATGACACTCAGCTACAAAACCACTGACATGTGAAAAGAATAACATCTCATTACAATGACACCTGTCGCAAGTTGGAATGTACTCCACAGCATGTGAATGGACCGTTCTTGAAGTGATGTCAGATCTTGTGGTCTACCAAAGACGATCACAAAACAGACAGCTGGTGAAGCAGCAACAAGGTCATGGGTGCCATAAAGCCTGTGTATGAGTTCATTTTACAGAGCCTGTATGAAAATCCGATTATGAAGGTTTGTGAATCAAAAGATGGATCATTTTAAAGAAGGACAATTTTTGTATTGAAAGAGAACAGAGTGGCTTGAAACACTCATTCAGTATCAGCAGCCAGGCTGTGGAAGGTTCAGAAAGAGCAGGAAGTGCTGCTGCTGTGGAAGCAATGATAGGTAAGACATTCAGGGACAGTAAATCTGAGACATGGCACTAGGTCAAACTGTGAAAACTCTTACATCACATTGACATCAACAAGCTTAACACCCGCTATCACTTAAAACAAGTTATCATTATATTAAGTGTCTTTCCAAATAATTACACAGAAACACATTGATATCAGCTCAACTATGTTGACATGCAGGTATGTTGTTATAGCAGCTATAAAGTGCAATTAGTTTGATGCGGGAACGGGAATAACCAGTAAACAAAAACACTTTATTAAGGTTTCTGCATTAGACAGTTAAATATTTCTAGGTAATGACATGTTTGACTGGTGCAAGCTCAAGATTTTGACTGTATCTGGTTTATAAACAAGCTATCCCATCCACCTTCTACTGAGACAGTCAAGAAAAGTAGAGGTATGATATAGACACAATCAGAAAATGAGTGGTGCTACACAGAGTAATAAATTACATCATACATATATTCTTTAAAATAATACTAAGAGTAGGATCCTAAGTATAATTACTCCCGTGTTCCTGTTACTGCTTCATGGTAATGCACTGTAAATCATATATGACTAACATAAGTTGCTTAAAGTTAAACCTAGAATCTTTAAGAACAAAACATATGGTGGACTGGAGGTCCTTTTAGATTGGAAACAGAGGAGGGGCAGCTTGCAAGCAGATGTTGGGCCTCAGAGGGAGCGAATACATTAGACAGGTGAAAGGGAAGGCTGGAGATAGGCCCTGCAGGGGACAAGAGAAATGCAATATTTGCATTTCAGTTTTTTATGTTTCATACGACATTAAATATTTAAAAGGGACACCGGCAAGACCTAGATGGAAAAGCTAAAGACATCAAAAACCATGTACTTCAAACAACTGACATTTGCTATTTATTAATGAAGTAGGATACTTTCGGAGAAATGTCCACGTACTGACTTCTAACACTCCGATTTTCGTAACCTTGTATTCTCACAATGAGTGTTACTCAACTGCTAATGCTGAAGTCATCAGGCTGACACTAACAAAGTACTATAAAATGATGAATATTGCATGGATCAGTTCACTGTTACTGCGTTATGGTCCACAGAGACAGATGGAGTCTACAGTCAGTTAAGAAGGCAGTGTTACGTGTTGTTATTCATATTCACTACTATGTTGTGTGCATATAATAAGGTCAGTTATACAGCCTGAAACTTAAAATATAGCTCAACAAGTTCACTGTCTTTTTATTGATATGAACTATACACCTGAATTAGAATAAATTAGTATGCCTCTTGGATGTGAACCAAGTGTCTTTTCTTTTAGGGAATTTAAAGAGAGAGATTGGGGTTTCCACTTTTTCAGCTGGAGAAATGTTCTGGCCGACTTGGGAGATAAACACTGACCTAAATAAACAAAACCAAAGAGTGATAGTGGCCAGCGTGGGGTTTGAGGTAATCCTTTCACGCTGTGAAGAAACACACATGGCCACTCAGAGGGGGGTGAGGGATGACAATGGAGAGACAGACAGATGAAATGACCATATTGACTCTTGGGTGTAAATCAGTCAGTAGGAGTTCAGTGGTAGTACAGCATGGCCACAATGGCTGAGGTCATGTCCCAACTGACAGCTGAAAGGAGAGGGTGAAAGTCACCCTCATGTTTTAATCCTTAAAACTCAGTGTGTATTAGTGAAATGTCATTTCAGTAAATATGAACAGTGTAAAAAAGTCTAAAACCGGTGATTGTTCTCCTACACACTCGCCGTTTGCTGCTCGTTCTCTCGGCTGCTCTTTGGAGCCCCTCCCTCTGTGGGTTTTCCCCACCCACTTGTGGGCGGAGACTATCCAGAAAGTTCTCCAAGGTTTCTGTTTGATTCCTAAAATAAAAGAAATGTGTCCATTTTTGTTCTTTATGGTCATTTTCATGTGATGCCATTTTTAAGAACTAACTATAGATCATCATTACTAACTCAAGGGTAGTGAAGTGAAGATTAAGATGATATAGAGGAAAATGCTTTTGCGAGTCCTTGGCCTGGAGCAAAAACCAAGAGTTCTTTGAATTTTCCCCACAAAGAATTTTTCTGGTCAAAAACTACATGGGTGGCATGTAGAACAGAGAAAGTACAGTACAGTAAAGACGACATGGAGCATGCCACCCATCATCATCATCACACACACACACACACACACACACACACACACACACACACTTCAAATTAGTCTTTTTTTTTTTAAACATCACCTCCTCCTCAAGCTCCATCTTCAGCTGTCTCTGTGTGGCACCATACGTTAAGCGTATGGACCACCACATGGCAGCTCCAAAGCAGCCAACCTCCCTGTGATGCCCACATGGTGGGCGGTTATCAATCAGACCAGCATGACACGTGCCTTCCTCAGCGTGAATGGGACATCTGCCACAGCAAAGCCAGGCAGTTTCCTCCTGCAACTCCAAGGGCTGCTGCTGCTACAGTTAGGAGAAGAGACACTTTTATGCCTCACTCAAGATTAAAGATCAGAGAGTTTCTCACTTAGCAGATGTGCACACAGTGATCAGACTAATAGCACAAGAAGAGTCATTAACATCTCACAGAGCGGGTTTCAGTGGTTTTCATCCCCGAGATCATGAATCCAAAAGCCAACATAACTGAAATCTATTTCAATGATGGGCGCAATTATTCTCAAGTGGCAACTATTACATTTAAATGGACTGAAGACCACGGCTGACTTATTTCAGACCTCTAATGAACTGAAAAATCAACAAAAATGAGTCATTACTGATTATTTCAAGACCTTCAAACACAGATCTATTTAACCTTTATATTTAGTTGAGGACAATGTCCCAGTTAAGAGCTATACACATTCACTCTAAATTATACCAGGGCTGGAGGGCCGGAGGGCTGGAGAGCTGGTGCCCAGCACAGTTATTTTCCTGTGTAACCTGGCACACCTACCATATCTGGCACTCAACTGTTGAGTTTAGTCAGGTGTATTTGAGCAGGACTGGAATGTGCCACCCTGAGCTAAACTACATCTGTACACGAGTTTAACAAGTACAGGATAATGATGCATAACTTACACACAGTTGGGGAAAATAAACTTGAGCTACAGATAATATTGTTTTCATCAAAAATATCAAGAAGGGGCACCTAGGACAGAATGCACCTCTATCCCATTGAATCCTGCATCAGGTCTAGGGTTTACAGAAAATTGTTAATATCAAATAATTTTGCATGTACCAAAATTATATTATTAATCAAAAAGCAAAACTGAAAATATTTATACACTTGTTTAGAAGTGTACCATTCACTCCCTATTCTATATGGTACAATTCTGGCAATTAAGCTGCAAGAACAGCCTGTTTTGAATTCAATAGTTTTGTGATGTCACAAAAACCAACACATATTTCCACCTTTTGAGCCCATTTGAGCCATGCAGCAGTTTAGCTCCACCCACTAACCCTGAAGTTATTGTGTCAGTCCAGACTGCTCTTTGATGGAGGTATAATACAGGTCACCCTATCAGAAAAGAGCCTGTCAGTTCTAAAGGCACAGATCTACAGCCTGGTTAATTCTAAGAGACAGAGATTAGAATGGTCAAATCAAAATTAATTTTGACTATTAAAGCCCATACATGTCAAAAGTGGAAAACAGAAATACTTCAAATGTAATGTTAAATGTTAATTAAATAGTTATTATGATTATGTTATTTAAATATTAACAATAATAATAATAATAATAATAATAATAATAATAATAATAATAATAATAAACAAAAATGCAAATCATTATTAACACAGCATTTTCACTTAATATTGAAATAAGACTGCTGGGGCAATACACTAAAGGAGGCCTTCTGCCTTGACCCTGTCTCTCTTTCCACTTTTAAAGAAAATGTCATCTTTTTTACTTCCTCTCAGACGTGCCGCACTCTATAATATATGAGAATATATTTTTGACAATTTATTTACAATTTAATTTAAGTGCATAGATCACATTAATGCAATGACTCCAAAAATCCAGTGCAATAATCCCAGGAATGCAGCAGTCCGGACAAATTTCAGAATTAATTAGATCCGTGGTTCTCAGACTGGTTCTCAGGGATAGTCACATGGTCAGTTGGGGCAGGGCAAAAATGTGGGCTCTGAGGGCTGGCCTGAAAACCACTAAATTAGACCACTGTCATTCAGTAGATATGTAAACCATTTTAAACCATATGAAACTGATTTATTTATTATTGAATATGATAAGCTTTTGTTGTGTGTACATTTGTTCTCAATGGTTGAGACGGAAGCAAATAAAAAGAGAAAAGCGGAATTTATTGAATCAATACTAAGTCTTGACAATAAATAAATAATTCAGGTAACAAACTAATAACATGTCCTGACCGATAAAATAAAATGGAACATGACCTTTGTTCCCCCAAGCATTTTTATTGACAGTGGTTCCAAACAAGTCTGTTTTTGCTTTTTATAGCATGCTGTAGACGCAGATGGGTCAAACAGAATCAAACTAACATTAAAAATACTGAAAGTCACAAGATTCATTTCCTATAAAGATATGAAGTAATTATGCTTTGCTACTTTGAAACACAAGTGCCTGAATGAAAGTCTGTGGCCAAGGACAAGTTAAAGGTGGGACTGAGAAATCAGTGGTTAGCAAGGAAACATATACTTTTAGGTTCTCATTGTCAACAAACTAGCTCTAGTTAATTGGAAGAGGCCTCAGTTAGTCATCAGACATAGACACGTACCGGTTTAACAAACAGTTTTAAAGCCTTGCTTGTTAATAGGTGGCAGCCAGTGGCCTAAATTTATGCCATAATCCCACGTTTCCATGCTAAGCATGCTATCGCCGCTGCATTGAATCTGGACTCAGGTTTGTGTGCCTTGGCGCTCTGGATTCAACACTGGGAGACATGACTCACCAGCAGCGGCTCTTACCAATGCACACAGGCTCGGCAAGGCCACCACGTGAGCCATTTATGCAATGCAAAGCAAGCGCAAGACATTTTCATCTGGCACCAAAATCTGAAAAATGGCACTATTATATTGTATTTAAATGTTGGGTACCATTGCATTTTTCTGATACCGATTTTCTGCACAACACTTGTTGATACATAATGTATAACAAATGTAATTCCAAAGAACTGTGAAATTAATGGCGTCACTGAGTAATTGTTAAGGATGATGAGTGATATGAAATCATATCTTCATATATTTAGGTAAAAACAAAATGGTCAGTAATGGACAGTTTAGATTTGACTGATTTATTAAACTAATATTTCATGACATTTACTGCATAAAGTGTAGTTTACTTTAGGCTACTGTACTCAAATATCTGAATTTTATTCATTTTACTGCATCTCTGTCATTGCATGTCGTAACACCTCTGAGTCTAAAGAAAGAAATGTTATTCCTGGCGGATATACACCTAGTTCAGACATTTTATAAATGTCTATGGCATTAATAGTATGTACTTGAAAACTACTGGATATATATATACACTAGCATTCAATACAAATACTGGTAAATCATCGGTAGTTGTGTGTAAAACAATAGTAATAACTCACAAATTCTAAGGATTACCACCCTTATGAAATGTCAAGAAAAAGCACAATATGAATGATGTTTCAAATCAAATGTATTTGTCATATTTCGCATATCCCAGTTTTTGAGGAAAACACAGTGATCTTCACTTGGCTTCTGTGTGTAGAAAAGCAGCATCAGTGCAAATCCATTTGGAACCATAATTGTGCCATTTTCCATTATTTTCATACATAATTACAAAGACCATTTCCCAGTGGACAGCTGAATTTGTGGCTGAATTTCATCATGTAACCACACTGTTTAAATTTCTGGGTATTGGTTGTAGAAGGGTGTGTGCAGTAAAATAATTCCAATTCTGAGGTTGAATTCAAACATTCACTCTCCGGTCTGTCCGCGACGCCGTGGTGGGAGCGAGCAGTTAGCTGCTATAATTAAGCTGTACAGTACTGACTCCTGCCATGGCGCTCTGAAGAGTCACCGCTGTATTATAATCTTGCTTCGTGGTTGTAGTCGTTTTGCTCCATGCCCTGAGAGTAAATGTACTGCATGCATTCTCCATTCATTTTCTCTTGCCAAGGTGTCTGGCTAGAACATCTGCTGGGCCAAATAAGAGGGTGTGTTTACTGGTTCCAGGCCGCCTCTCCTTGAGAGCCAGCACGAGCTGGTCACAGTTCATCACGGGCCCAAAAAGCATCAAAATGTGCTTCCCATTTTCCACCATAAAAAACAGAGGGTTCGGTTGCAGACAAAGTCAGAGGGAAAGGGATATTTACTCAGCGACAAACAAAGCCTGAAATAGAAGCTCTCCTCGCAAACGTCGTCAGCTGGTGAAGAGTGGAAACTCAAAACACTGCACTCGTTTCCTGCCAGAACACTTCCTGTTTGCATTTTTTTCAGTTCCCTCTGCTTTCGGCTACGCGGCTACTTTTCCTCCACCACTGGAGTGAAAGGGGTGCTGCTCCTCAACTTTTTTTTTCCTCAGGAAGAATGGGCCATAATGCTACAAGCTGCAAATTCAATAGGCTTTCTTTGCTCCTCTGTGCTGACAGAAATGTCCACTGTCACACTTTCCCTCCCACCTTTAGAATTTGTAGAGTCGTAACCATGTACAGCGCTGAATGGTGGATTCTTGTCGGCTCCTGCATTCTTCTATGGCAGACCCTCTTGGGGAGAGCAAATAATGCTTTCAGGTCAAAGGTCACTTCCTGTGCATTAATTAATCGGCTTTTGACATTAGCCTGGAAGGGTGGGTGTGTTTTAAGGGGGGAGGACAAAGCAGTTTCGCCAAAGACGTCCTTTACTTCTGTTTAACTCTTCATGATAAGCACAGATGGATGTCAATGGCTGTTCCTTTCCAGCCATAATGTCTATTATAACACTGGATCGACTGGGAGACCAGTAACAGGAGAGAATTGTGAAACATTCCAATACATTCTGGCTCATAAGAGGACCTGAGTCAGGACATATATGTCACAAAGCCAAGTGTTTCACTGCTTCATGAACAACTATGTATTGAAATTGTGCATTTTTTTTTTTTACAAGCAGCAGCGTCAGCCCTAAGCATGCAAGCAGTCGTCCAACACCCAGGACTCTCCTGGGCAGTGTTCAAGAAAAATGCCACACAGGGTTTGGATCTGGAGAAAATCTGACAAACACTGAATGGCTTGAGTATTTTCCCATCAATCAGAGTCACAAGGTCACAGCCACAAAATTCTGAGTAAATGCTTCAGTGTTCCACAGTCTATCAAGCTGGAGACAGTGGCTACAAAAAACATCAGCAGAGCCTTATAATAGCATAAATTTGGAGGATAAACAATCTAAGCGGTGGTCAATTACTGAATTGAGTGCATTTAAGCGAATTCCTCACAATAATCTTAAACGTCTTGGGAAGGGTGGACCAAGGCAGTGGTTTTAGGAGGCCATCTGCCAAATGACTTGTCCAAGGCCAATGCATCATCCGGGGAGGATCTAAAGAGGAGAAGAAAGGCTACAAAGATTCCAAACACGGCCAACACATGCCAGTCATCTGTGCGAGCAGCCAGTTATCATTCCATGCTTCAGCTATCATTCCATTTGTTAAAAAACTGAAGTGAAAATGAGAAGGGTCTGTGGTAAGAAAAAAATATGGCCATAATTATAATTACAGTAATCCTGTTGTTGAAAGATGAATTCAGAAATGTCTACTTTATATTTATTATAAAAAATGAAAATACTTCATACATGATTCTCATGGTTTAGTGCTACGCTCATGTACCACCCAGGTTGTGGTTTAGCTATATAACTGCACACATGTGTACAGCAGGTGTGTATGATGTAAAAGATGATGATGTGTGTCTGTGTGTGTGTGTGTGTGTGTGTGTCTGTGTGTATTAGCCAAGCTTTGAAGCACCTTGGTTTTCTGTCTTAAGCAACAAATGTCAAGAACCCTCAGACAGAGTAGAACCACATCATGGTCTTTCAAATGCAATAGCAAGACATCAGGATGGATATTTTCAAGGCAGACACCGGAAGTAAGGAAAAGAACATGATAAATATTTTGTAATGGGTAACGTATGTTAAGGTAAAGATAGAGGCTGGCAGTCAAGATGGACTTGCTCAAAGGATCATCTGGCGAAGATCAAACGAGAGACATATCCTCTCGTGTTATAGAAGAGCAGACCCTAATCCTGACAAGCTGAGGGCCGTAACAAGGCATCCAACCTATAATCACCAATGCAAATATGACACAGTAATGAGTATTGCTGATCCCCAAATAAACAAGTATTACGGGACCTGTTACATGGACAACCAAATGTTCCTTGTTGTGTGAAGTGACCATTTGTCATATGTGAACCCACCATAGCACACAGTGTTGTTAGAGTATGTAAACTTTGGTTTAGGTACTCGAACATACTAATAGTGTTAGAGTATGTAAATGTTGAAAAGTTAAAAAAGTCCCATTGGAGCCTCCATACATACCATTTACGTATGGAGATGAGCTACAAAAAAAGTTTTTTGTGATGTCATTAAAAGCAATGCATATACATACAT
>JBBIGA010000007.1:8288922-8323495 GCA_037576975.1 Alestes dentex
ACCCATTCAGCTTACATCCATTTGGGCCCAGTTACAGTTACAGTTATGGCATTTGGCAGACGCTCTTATCCAGAGCGACATACATCAGTTCTTAAAGTAGTACATATCTGTTCTTCATACCTACAAAGCTAGACTCAAATCAACATCTGCTTTTAACCAAATTACTGACAACTAAGTAGCACACTTTAGCAAGCCATGTCAAAAGAAAAGCAATGAAACTAACCCCACCAAGGGACAAAGGCAACCTAAGTACACAAAAAACAGCAGCTCAGTTAAGCAACAGAAGAAACTCAAGCTAGAAGAAGAAACAAATAAGTAGACATCAAAAGCAAAAACCACCCACCCACTGACACTGAAGCTATAAAGGGTGTTTCTGCCTGGGCAACTTTTTTAATGAGGCACAAGAAAGGACAACAAATTAGAAGAGTGGTCACTAACACATGTCTGTCCTAAAGGAAAAAGCCCAGCCTCTTTTCATACTATGTGATACATAGGGTGTTTCACATATAGTCCTCTTTAAAGGAACCAAACTCAGTCCTCTAGAAGTGGTCCAAAAAGTGGACCAGCAGAAAGGGAACTCAGTTCTTTTTATGTTCACAGTGTGAGTTCATTTGAAAGGGACTCGGTTCTCTTTCTGCTCCACTTCAGCTCAGATGGGGCCTCAGTTCTTTTCTGTTCATACTGTTCATGCTGTCTCTTCACGTTCCCCATTCTTGGGATTTTTTTTCTACTTAGGAGTAGATGGTTAAAAGCTCTACCAAACTTCCACAAGTTACTATTTTTTGTTACTATTTTTCTTCAACTGATGGAGAGCAAGAATGCTTAGAGGCTGAGCAACTTGGTAGAGAAACTTGATCTTGACAAGAATGTCTAGGTTCCCGTTATTTATTTATAGGGTTTAGATTTTTTTTAAAATATCAGTAATTTGTTTATCCATATTTATTGATCTATTTCTTTATTGTCCGTGTCCTGCATACAGTGGTTTCTCGGGGCTGTACCATGTGATCCACCTACAGCAAGCCTAGAGGGCCAAAACTGTTGAAGCAAACCCTGAGTGCTTTGTGTTCATAACGCGTGAGTTAACCGAACCGTGCCGCGGACGTAAAGCGAACTGGACTGTTCGGTTCGTTTCAGAGGGGTCTGAGTTCATTTGGCGTGTTCACATATAGGCAAAAAATGCTAACTAATCAATCTGAGTTCACTTTAAGGGCTGAAACAGACCATATGTGAAAACACCCAGAGATTAAGAATGGACCAATATAGGACCGGTGTTGATACCTGATATTTATGTACATACTGGGAGATCCTTACTGATAATATCGATAAAATATAAACATTTGAGAATTAATCCACATAGGTTGGCTGTAGAGGGAAATGTAAGGTCCATTTCTATAGGGTTCAAAATGCAGTAAAATTAAGAAAATGCAGACATTTTAGCATAGCAGACTAGACATTATGCTTTTCCAAAGTACAGTAATTTTGAAATACTGGTCGAACATTTGACCAATTCTTTTTAAGCCAATTATCAACAACGCTACTAGTACTATACCAAAATCATTATTAAAGCTTACCTATACAGGAATGGTGGGAAAATAGCGACTTAAACCTCAATTATAAGTAATTTGTTTACCAATTATTCTGATGTATTACATTTCATTTTACTTCATGTGAATGAAATGTATCGCTACAAACATTCAAAGTAAAAGTAAAGGGATTAAGTAATAATGGTGATGGTGCTGGTGACTGGTTGTGGTGTGTTGACGTGTTGTATAAAGTGTTTCTGAGGTTTGAGTGTTGAGTTGTAAGTCCACCCTCACACATCCTTTGGTGAACACCTGTCCTTTTGTTTTGAGTATTTGCAAGAGTATTGGCCATCGTGCCTTTTTGTGTTTGGATTTTGGAAAATAAAACTGATCTTTGAGAAATGGAACTCATTCATGGACGGGTGTGCATGGAACATGACAGATATGGCTCCCTTAATTATACTGCAAGCATTATTACTGATGGTGACAATGTTCAGACACTGTCAGCAGTCTTCTTTCATAATTCCAATCAAAGTGTAGTTTGAAAGGCTTCAGATAATTATAGCAAGACCATCCACCAAGATACGCATCTCCAAAAGCCAAATCAGCACACTGTAAAACGAAACCATTTGACTTCGTTAGAGGGCAAATTCCACTGCAAAATGTAACAGCCGAGCTGTATGAACATAACCACAAAAAATTGCAGCTCAAGGCTGTAGACTAATTTTATTCATGCAACTAACATGGAGTACAGAAGGAACTGATACTGTGCTTGACCATGACGAGAATACATTATTTTCTCAGTGGCCAAAAAAAAAAACTTCCATGTACTGTTTGCCGAGGCAAACAGGATCTGTATCAAGGCCAAGTGAAAGAGATTCAGCAGTGTGACAGAGAGAAAGATAGAGGGAAAGAATGTAACTCCCACAATAGCAATATTTTAATTTTTAAAGGGCTTTCTAATGTGAAGAATGCTAAAAAAACATGTATTTTGTGTGAGACCCTAAGCGCCTCCTCTGTTCTCCCCCACTTGTCCTGAGCCTTACTTGAAGGGGACTAAATTGGTTACAGCTGCTTACTCCAGAAAAAAAGAGCTTCAAATAGGTACAACATGAGAAACTGCTTGATCAGACAGATGTGATTCCCTCTGGTCAAGTTGGAGGGAGAAAAGTCCCCCTTTTTGGAGGAAGGGGGCAGAAGCCAGGAGAGAAACTGTTACGTGAAGTCAGGCGATGAAGCACATGGTTTTCAGTTCCAAGATTTGAATACTACAGGCTTGACTATCAGAATCAGAATCGGAAACCTTTATTGATCCCAGAGGAAATTGCTTGACTAGGGCCTGGACAGGGTTAAACTGTGAACTTCAATTACTTACATTAACTTAAAAAAAACATGCTACCTCATAATGTTATTTGAAGTACGCCTGTTCTAAGTTCGAGTGACTTCACTTACTTGACTCAAAGGCAATACATTTACAGGATTTTTAAGTTAAGCTAACTTAGTGACATCTACACTATGGGTGATAAATTTCCCATACCAATATACTATGATATTGATACACTGTGATTAAGGGTTTGAGTTTTACCAATATTTTAGAATATATTGAACAGATAATGGACATTATATCTACAGTCTATGCACACAGTTTGTTTTTTGCTTTAATGCTATTTTTCGCTCTTTACTCAAAGTTTCCAAGACCTCACAGTTGACTGCATTATAAGCCAAGTTTGGGGTTGCTTTGGAAAGAACAATTCATAATCAGGGGTAGGCAATATGACAGAAATATAAAAACAGCATTTTGTTCTTCTGTGATTGACAGACAGAATGTGCCAGTAGTGCTCCATTAAAAAATGACTATCAATAACAATGCCTCCAATCATTTTCATCCAGTGTTTCCCAAACTAACCTGCAATAAATCCAGTTGAACAGGGTTTTGTGGTGAAGCAAACATTTGGTCAGTGTTCTTTGAGTACTTATGACATGTGCACTCAGAGGAAGCATATTGTGGCTTATTACAGTATGACATGATTCATAACAGTGTGATTAAATATTGTCATACTGCACATCCCATAAAAATGAAATGAATATGCTTCTCCACTGTTTCCTTCCGTGTCATTTAAATAAGTTTTTTGGGACACCGTTTAAGCACAAAGTGACAGTAAATATACAGCACTGTATCATGAAATGTTTGGACAATTTCTTTATATGGCAGTAAGTTTGGAGCAAAGAGGAGTTTGTTGTTGGAGATGTACTCTCGTGCCTCATGTGCCCCACTGGCGTGCCAGTCTGGCATCAACGCCTTTGTCTGCTTGTGACTAAAGACACAAACTCGTGAGAAAAAGTCTTCACAGACCAGCCTGCCATTTGTTTTGCACCAAACACCAGGTGATAAAAAGAGAAATTGCTTTATTTACTCAAGCACCAAATGGGAAACCCCAAATGGAAAGGTGAGCAAAATGACACAAGTGTAAACACACAGCGAAAGAAACGTCGGACTACAATCCTTCCCAGGCACTTAGACTGAGAAATTAAAGTTTTAAAGCAAAATATATCATAACAGAGTCTGCTGCAAACACACAGATCATCATTCTGGAAAGAAAGGGGTGAAATGGTAATCTACTCTATATGGACAAAAGTATTGGGACACACCTCTTAATTATTGAATTCATAAGGCCCCTTACTTCCAATCTTAATGCTTCAGCAGACAAAGACATTTAGACATAGTTGGTCATGCCTCCGACTTTGTGGACACAGTTTGGGGAAGAACCTTTTCTATTCCAGCATGACTGTACCACAGTGCACAAAGCAAGCTCCATAAAGACATGGTCGAATGTGATTAGTGTGGAGGAACTTGACTGGCCCGCACAGAGCCCTGACCACAACCCCATCCAACACCTTTGGAACAAACTGGAACGGAGATTGCGAGCCAGACCTTCTCGTCCAACATCAGTGTCTGACCTCATAAATGCTCTACAGAATGAATGAATGGACACAAATTCCCACAGAAACTCCAAAATCTTGTGGAAAGCCTTCCAAGAAGAGTGGAAGCTGTTATAATTGTAAAAGGTGGGGGGGCACTCCATATTAAAGTATATGTATTTGAATGCAATGTCATTAACGTCCCTGTTTGTGTGACTGTCAGGCGTCTTAATACTTTTGTCCACGCAGTTTATTTGTTGGAGTCGCCAGTAGGCGCTATGGGTTAGCCTTAGCCTAGTGACACAGGCTAGCAGAACATCTATGGACACTTTCTTTCATCAAAATAGGAAGACAGAAGTCCTCTCGGACTTTGAACGTGTATCACAGGAGTTTGACGCTGTTCTGGAGAAGTTTTTTCCTGGTCTATGAGTGTGTGTGTGTTTGTTTAGCGAGTTGTCAGCCCAGCATGAGACACAACTATGAGACTGATAACGGTCCAAACCGTTACAGAATTTATAACAGAATTATCAGTATAAACACTGTTTTTTTGACTAATTTGATGTGTTTTACACTTGCTTGGTGGCTTGGGGTGCGTAACGGGACCTTCATTGTCACGAGAAAGCCACAGCCCGAGCTCCAGGACGCATGAAGTTACAAATCAACAAGTTGTAACAATAAAAGTAACATGAGTCTTAAAACGGGTGGTGCCTTTTACATTGAATAGAGAGGACGTCATTGTAACACAGGGACACTAGGAGTCGTGGACAGCAGGACAAGTTTTTTAAAAAAAGAGAAAAGAGCAGAAAAGTGGACTTACCCTGGGCATGAACGAAGGCGCAGAAGTTGCAGGCGAGAAGCAAAAAGACTATCTGAGAGCGCACACACATCTTAGTGTTGTCCCGCAGCGCATGGTGGAGTCAAACCCAGACGAGGCAGTGTGGCTCCGAGCCGCTCCATGAGACCGTCCGTGCGCCCGGGGTGAAGTCAGGCTGCATGCCGCGTCTCCTCCACACACAGGCCGCGGGGCAGGGACACGGGGGAGCCGAGCGCACCGGGCTTCAGCAGGACACTGCGCAGGCGCGGCTCCAGCACCGAGAGGAGAGAGGGGGTCCGGCCAGCCACAGCAGCCATGGAGCGAGATATAGAGGAAGGAAGACGGGGAGGAGCGGACTGAGAGAAGGGGGCGGGATGGAGACTGAGAGGGGCGGTGGGACACGGGGAGATGGAGAGGACAGCAGAGGAGAGAAGGGGTCAGTATGGGGGAAGTAGTAGACAGGGGACAGTCCAAGAGAGAGGAAAGCACAAACTCATAGTCAGTTTGACTACATTTGTTTTGAGAAATACACTATATGGACACACGTATTGGGACGCTCCTCTTAATCACTGAATTCAGGTGGCCCCTTGACATTTTGTACAATGCCATGTTTCCACCTTTGTGGACACAACATGACTGGGCACAGAGGAAGGTCTATAAAGCCATAGTTGGATGAGTTCGGTGTGATAGAGCCATGAGCTCAAGCAAATCCAACACCTTTGGGATGAACTGGAACAGAAATTGCAAGCCAGGCCTTCTCTTCCAACATCAGTGCCTGACCTCATAAATGTTCTACAGATTGAACGAATGGACACTAATTCCCACAGAAACTCCAAAGTCTTGTGGAAACTGTTATAGCTGCAGCAGTGTCATTAAAGTCCATGTTGGTGTAATTGTCAAGGGTCCCACAACTTTTGCCCATATAGCAGACATTTGTTTTGAGAAATACATTTACAGTATTTGGCAGGCACTCTTATCCAAAGTGATGTGCAACTGTTCTTTGTAGTCCACAAGAAAACAGGTCACTCATACTAGTAAGACTAGACTTGAAATTAACAGCTGCTGGAACACTGAGATTCTACCAAAGAATAAGTTAGTCCTCCACCAGGCGCGTATCTGATCACAGACACAGAAGACAATTTATTTTGTGAAGTTTGTGTTGATTAAGTTTATGACATTTACCTGTCGTTATCCTAACTGCTCAGTGAAGAGTTGGGTCTTTAGTCTCCATTTGAGGATAGCAAGGGTTTCAGCAGTTCTGAAGTACCCGTCCCTTATTCATGAGCCTGGAGTTAGGAAATGAATTTACTTTATCCTAATTAACACGATGAGAAGGAGCAAGCGTTGGGGAGGGTGGGTGAGTGAAGGGCAGAGGAGAGGAATAGGAAGAGTGTGAAGATGAGAGGGACTTAGAAGAACTGGGACTGATCAAATACATTCAGTGTCCAAATGCATTTAGAAACACTTTCTAATCAGTGAATTCTGCTACTTTTCCAATATGTTCCAACATATAGTCTGGAGCTGTCCTGGAAGAGTAGAGTTCTTGCTGTAGAGTGAAGGGGTAAGTAGGGTGCAATAAAGAAGAGGAGAGAGGGAAGCAGAGGACAGAAGAGAAGGGATAAGAAGGGAACAGCAGAGGAGAGGTGGGTTGGAGGGGTAAGAATGTGACAGTAGAAAAAAGGGGTATGTAGGTTAGGAAGAGAGGAAACGTAAGTAGGGGACAGTAGAGAAGAAGGGAAAGATAAGTATGGTTCACAGTTAGAAATGAGGGACTCATATAGCAGAGGTGAGGAAGGGGGTTTGGGGCAGTGGGGAAGAGGGTAAAGGTAAGAGAAGGACACTAGAGAAAAGGGGAAGGCTAGGCAGGGGACAGTAGAGAGGAGGCAGGGATAAGTAGAGGACAGTAGAGAAGAAACCAGTAAGTAGGCTGCAGCAGAGAAATGGAAATATAATTAGAGGGCAGTAAAAAAGAGGGACAGTAGACAAAAGAGTAGAGGTAAGTAGGGGACAGTAGGGAAGAAGGGAAAGGTGAGTAGTGGACTGTAGAGAGGTGGCAGGGATAAGTAGGGATTAGTAGGGGACAGCAGAAAAGAGGATGGTAAGTAGGGGACAGTAGAAAAAAGGGGAGGGGTAAGTAGGGAACAAGTGTAAGTTAAATAGGGGACGGTAGGGAGGATGGAAGAGTAGAGTAGAGAGGAGGCAGGGATAAACAGAGGACAGTAAAGAAGAAACCAGTAAGTAGGGGTGTCCATTTAACCCAGTCACCAAGTGAAGCAGTGGGCAGCCAGTGCCGCAGGGCCCGGGGAGGAGTGTGTGGGGACAGTACTTTGCTCAAGGGTACCTCAGTGGTGCCACTGGCAGTCCAGGGATTTGAACCCAATTTAAGTGATGATTCACCACTTAATACCTTTTGCCAGAGGGTCCAGATTATTTTTTACCTGATAACTTCAGCACAGGACTTTCTGATGACAGGGCGAACGCCCTAACCATTAGGCCACCAGCTGTTAGAGGGAGAAGGTAAGTAGGGTATAGTGTAGGAAAGGGGAATGGTAACTATTAGACAGTATTGGAAATGATATTTTGGATATTTTGTGATACTTCACACACCTTATTGAACTAATCAAAAAACTTAGCTCCTATAGTCCAGGTGGCAGTAGACGTGTCAGAACAGGGGAAATAATAAAATATGCAGAGCCCACAGGTACCCTAAGATCAGAATGAGGCTTTCGTTGAAAGGGACTTTCCTGTTGAACTGTGGGTTAAAGTTATCCAGCTTATTAAGAAATCCTATTTTGTAAAATTCCCCCTGCTCACAAGCTTGAAAATGGAAAATTAATTTAGCTTAATCTAACTCTTGCTACTTACGAGAAGTACAAAGGGAGGTAAGGACTGAGGTGGCAGAGTTACTGGTTCCAACACAAGTATTTCCAAAATGCTGAGTGTAGAATGATTTTACTAAAGTTGGTTTCACAGCACAGGATCTCTCAGTTAGCCAGATAAATATCAGCCTAAAGCAAGAGTTAAAGTAAGAAGTGTTCCTTGGATGATTACTCATTTTTTGGCCAGGTTTGTGAAGCCTGTTGAGAAAACCTAGTTTGTTAAATACTCCTTTCACACTGGCCTTAGGATGGAAATTTCATTTACTTTAATCCTGCTGCACCTACTTATGAGAACACAGATTTGAAAAAAGGTCTTAAAGACGACGTGTCTTGCTAATGTGTTACTACATTCCTAAGGCTCTAATGTTTATAAAATCACTTACAAAAGTCCTTTAATTTATTAACTCACATGCATGTAATCTTATTAAACAAGACAGATCTGGTTCAAAAGTAGGAATTCAACTGTTGCAGTTCAGAAGCAACAAAAGCCCACCTGTGTTGCATTTCTGAATCCCAGCACTGGAGTGGGCACAACAGTCCACACAAAGATACTTATGTTCAAGAGACTCCCTCATGTGAGGCCTGAGGCAAGGACTAAACATTACTATGACCACTGGTTGCTCCTCTGGTCTATAGATTTCTCCTCGTAAAATAGGATTTTTCAATGATTTTAGTGTTGTCTTCAAGTAGAAAATGTCTCATTTTGAATCAGAATATTAGTCCCTTTACTCATGTAGGACATTCGTTTATATTCAGTTTATTATTCTCATTAATATGAGCTTACAGGCCACTGGTGTTCCCAAAATATCTTGGTAAATATAATCCAAATATAGGTATACATTAATTTTGTTAATGACACGTTTATCCCAGCACTGTTTCACTAAATGGGTATATTCTGGGCACACAGATAATTACAGAAGGTGTGCCACACCTAACCTTGGCTAAGAGAAAAGCCAACTTCATAAAATGACTTTTTCAAGCCCCCGAATGAGACTGAACGCAAATGACTGAGTCACATTCAATTTAATTAAACGTGACTTGGTCACGTGGCCCCACCTACAGCCAGGCACGTACCATCACATCCTGTGTAGTGCTATAATTACAGCTTATGCCTGAAATGTTTTGGGGGTTTTGTTGTGGCTGTGAACAGGCTCTGACTTGAAAAAGGGGGAAAGAGGGTCAGGAAGTGGCGCTGGTCCTTCAATGTGGCTTACACATGTCGCTCACCCTTGGTGGACCTAGGCCTGCTGCAGACACAGAACGTGGGCTATATTTAGACATAGGAAACTGCACATGAAAAGTCCTTCATTAGACGTTAACGAGACTAAGACGGCTCCCTAATCATAGAGCACACGTCTTATGAAAGCAGAGGAGAGTCTTTCAGATAGACCTTAAATGTCACAGCCGGTGTGAGCAAGACAGAACTCATGCTGAGGGCCTTCTAAATGCACCAGGTATGCCTAATCACGGAGCATAACATTGTCATATTATGTTTATTACCGTAGAACAAGATGTTTTGACTGCTGCTGATTCTGTGCTTTGCTCTTAGTTATTCTCCTGCAGGGTTTTATTGAAGTCCTAATCATATCCACCTATGTATAAAATATAATTATATATACAATTCTCTCTCTCTCTGCTCTCTCTCTCTCTCTCTCTATAAATATACACACATATATATATATACACACATAAATATACACACATATATATACACACACACACACACACACACACTCACACAAACAATTTTAACCTTTTAAGATGTCAGTAAACATGTTGTCTTATGTTGGTGATGACAAATGAATTCAGCTGTAAACATTTCTGATTGCTTGTTTCCATACTTTTGTCCAAGAGTGTATAATTAATTTGGAAATGGCTGAGGATCAGTCAGTCTTAGCTTTCAGAGGTGAGGTAATAGGTTGAGGCGATGACAGGAGAACTGAAGAGATCTCGAGCTAATAGATTTGCTTAAGGCCATCTCTGACACATGTATTTAAATATGACCTGACAATCAAATCCTCTCAAATAATGCCCTGCTAATCCTCTACAACTGAAATGCCATCATAACAGACAAGGATTATTGAATCTCTGATGAACAGACATGTCCCTAGTTTGTTGACTTTGCACTGACTTTCAAAAACTGTGCTCATCTCCAGTATTCAGACACTGTTTTTAGGTATACAAACATGCGAAATGAAATGACATGGAAAGGGCTGATAAATAAAAGAAGACATGTTGCATCACAGTGTGGCTGAGTACATACAGTATTTCAGTCTGTGACTGTGACTGTGGGCAATGCGTTGTTTGTTGGTGGGTGACATAACAGTGTGGCAATGCCAGTCTGAGGGTGGTAAACCTCACTCCAGTGGCCTCAAAAACAAGTGCACCCCTTGCCAGCCAAATCCCCACTGCCAGCCTTTTTAAAACAGCTCTGGACCCTCAGTATGACACCCTGTTTTTAGGAGGTGCAAACTTGCCTATAAAATCACAAGCAGTTGGGTGAAATCACGCCGCATTAAAAACTCACCATTGGCACTATTTTAAACTCTGCAAATATGTTAATGATCGAAACACAATGGTGTGACACCCTAAGGTAGCTTGAGGTCAGACTGAACAGCCACATGTAAGCTTTTGTACCAGTTTTGCAAGCTCTCTTAAATGGCTATAAAAATCTCTTCTTAAGGCTGGTTTTCTGACCATTGGCCTGTTCTTCAACTAAAGTGTAAAGTGGCCATTTTTGTCACGAGCAAACACACCACAGCACATAGCGTGAAACTGTTCTCTGCATTTAACCCATTCACCAAGTGAAGCACTGGGCAGCCGATGATGCAGCGCCCAGGGAGCAGTGTGTGGGGACCGTACCTTACTCAAGGGTACCTCAGTGGTGCCTCTAGCAATCCTGGGATTCAAACCCAATTTTAGTGATGATTCACTACTTAATACCTTTTGCCAGGGGGTCCAGATAATTTTTTTTTACCTGATAACTTCATCAAAATAAGACAAAATATATTCTTAGTGTCATTTGAACACAATAGTCTGTGAAAAAATGCGTAAACCAGTAGAAAATTTAAACAATTTCCTCCGGGATAAATAAAGTTTTCTGATTCTGATTCTGATTCTGATTCTGAAATGCTTTCAAATGACATAGTATAAAAATGTTTGCAATAGAAATAAATCATTTTTTTCTTCTGTAAAGTTACCATTTTTTGAACAGTGATGATAGGCACCCTTAGTTTTTGAGGACAGTTTTTGAAATATTTGCAGCACAAAATTGTGCTAGGTGTAATGAAGAAGCATGGTACCGTAATAAGTATAAAAACAACAAGGCTGCTACAAGACCGCACAGCATGGCCACTTTGCAGTCTGCTGATGAGCTGGGCTGGCTCTGAGCTTGAATGAAATGTACAAAACATTTGTTAATACAAAGTGACCAGCAAATTGATTGTGCATCCAATAAAGTCCTAAGGCCTAATGCTGCTCAACATACAAAACTCCTCAGCTCACAAAAAACAGTAAAGTAGGTGGAGGAGAGCACTGACCATAACACACACACAAAACAGATCTCTAGGTTCAACGGAATTTATTGTCACATCTGAAGTGAGTCATAATGCCAACATTTCTGTCTTTTAAACCAACAGCATGTCATCTCAGGTGGCCTACATGTGCAGCCATCATGGTTAGAACCAGTCGTCTGATCTGAGAGTGAACCAGAACATTCACCAAACAGTGGGCCACCTGGAGGACAGTCTCTGTCAGAACAAAACCTTTAATCTCCTTTTTTGTCTTTTTATTTGTTTTTATGCATAGTTTTAAAATACAAGATGGGCTTCACACTATGTCAGAATTTTCATGATGAATGAACCAGTAAAATGTACTAGGAAAAATATGCTTAACTTCCATTCTAAGTTTCCCATCTCCCATAAAATTACAGTTTTGGAGATACAAGGTTTCATCCAACAGTGACGTTATATGATTTTAATAGCTTGGCCTCATGTGGGTCCTTTTTTGTCATGTGTGTCGTTTTGTCAATCAACAAATGTATAAATTACTGTTATATACCATTTTATTTACCAGTATTAGATTTCATTATTATACACCATTATATCAATACATACCATATTTACCATGATTGTATATTATATATTATCCATTGCATGCTAATTAATGATCCATACTAACAATACAAATTATAAATTATATATGGTATAGAAAATGGTATATAGTAAGGGTACATATATATATTTTATATTATTTATGCTTTTTACCATTATAAAACCATCATTATATACCATTTTGTCATTATAAACCAGACATTCCATTATGTACTTTTGTAGATAATTGTAATTATTTTTAATTGCTTTCATTTATCTTAAACAGAGCTAATCTATTACTTATTTCTTACGAATTTTTAAATTGTAAATCTCAGATGTTTCTTGTTAATTGTGTAAATATAATCACTTATTTTGATGAGTGTACATCTTTTTGCTTTGTATAGCACCAGACACTCTCAGATCCACCATAGCTGCATATATGGACCACATGAGATCACTTGCTTTTATCTGATGCCCTGACGAAGGCCAATGAGGCAGAAATGTTATGCCTGACTTGATGCAATGTATTTAGAGCTCTGGTCTGTGTTTAATCTGATATTATTGTGTGAGGTGTTTTAGTGAAATACAGCTCGTTAATAGTCATGCAATCACACATTGTGTGTCACTTTCATTCACATTACACATTAAGACATGTGGCAGATATGTGACAGCATGGACAAAGTATTTGAAAAAGAGATTTTATTCAATAGACACCAGTTAAAGTAAAAAACACTCCTTCTGACTAAGCACTGCTCAAGTTCTTTTTGTCCTACAAATTAAACCAGGAGGACAGGAAACAGGAGGACATTTTTGCTCTCTGGAAAAGAAAAATCTGCAGTCACATTTGGAATATAATTTCATCAACAGAGATGCTGTATAAAATCTTCTCTTTCATAAAAGATGAAAGAAAACAGGAACTGGAACTATAAATTACATATTCATCCTCAATCTTTTGACATATTTAGATTATGTGCGGTCAGGTATAAATAAAAAAAAAAGAAGAAACAAACACTGAAATTAAATTAAATACTGACATCTTTTTGTCACTCCAGATGAAAAGATGACTTGATGCGGAAAAAAACAAAGACATCTATGGACTTGGAGAACTGGAATTGAAAACAAAAGAGAAAATGAAAATACAGTGCATCAAAATGACATGTCTGAATCTGAGGCCGGTACAATCCCTCTGCTGAGATACCGATGTCCCACTGCTTTACATTCGGAGAGAAATGGCTTTGCTTGTGCTACTGATGTCCATGTGATCAAAACCTGATGGAAGAACTGTACAGGTGGCGACTCGTTTTGGCTTCTTGACGACTCAACGTGGTCTTTATTCAACTTACGGATATTTACACCTTCTGGAATGTCGAAGCTCTGGTGGCAGAGGTTGCAGTCAGGCGTGGACGCTAGTATCTGTAATGCCAGCGTCTGTGGCGATGCTGTGCCCGCCTGAGCTCCTCCACAGTGTTGTGGTCTGGGCTGGTCTCGATGCACAGGACGATGAAGTGGTTGGAGCAGCTGCGGGTTTGCTGATTCAGCACGCCGCTGTAGAGGAAGGACGCTTGACCGGTGATGGCCATGTCGCCCGCCCTCCACGACTCGCAGTTCTTAGCATGCAGACGCCTTCCCCTCTCTGAGGACCCGTGCCATATGGCCTTCTGTGCCCTGTGAAAATACACAGCATATACATACAGCATTTATTTATCTATAAAACTTTAGAGATATTTCTTCTGTTTCAGAATTCAAGAGTCACCTTAAGTCACATCTTATCTCTTTGTGTAATGACTCTGTTTAATCCTGTTGTAATAACAGTATATGTTGTTTATTATATGTATGCATGTTTTGTTGCTACTCTGTAAATCACATTTGTGTTTGAGAAAGACGCTATACAGATTTAACTGCTAATCTTTTTAACTATTATTATACTTATAATAATAATAATAATAATAATTATTATTATTATTATTATTATTATTACCACTATTATTATACACACATAAACAGTGAGTGTCAATGCATACATTTTTTTAGGTAAGAACGTCCACAGTGTTGATGTTTAATTCAATATTTCAAATATTTTAGGTACAATAAGTGAAATACTGCCCTATTTTGGTTTAGAGTGTGTCATGCAGAAAAAACATATTTATTACAACTTCATTACTAATGTTCTACAGTGTTCTCAGTCACTTGAGCATCATACACATACCCGTTCATCGTTGTAGACCCAGCTAAAGGTTTCTTACTGCCTAAAGTTAAAATATATAATCTTTTTATACTGTTTAGACTGTTAATAACAATACAAAGTGATTCAGTACATGTGTGTGTGTTACACCTTGAGGTATTTACAGTTACCATCCAGTGCCTAGTTTATCTAATCAATCCTTCGTTAAATTAAATGAGGTGCTGCTGATGGAACTAAAAAAAAAAAAAAATTCTCTCAGTGGCTGGAGACCACTTCAGTAAAACTTCTAAAATGCTATTAAGTAAAATATTATCAACTTTAAAAACAATTTAAAAACAATGTGGAATTTATCTTACTGCCAAGATAGTTACTCTCTTGGCATGATTTACTGCCAAGACAAAGTATTTTTCAAACACTTTAATTGATTGCCTGGGACTTTTGCACAGCACTGTTTCTGTGCTGGAGAGCTTCTGAAAATTCTGAAACTGCTAAAATGCAGCCAGACAAAAACAAAGTGGTTTGCACAAATGTATATATCCTTTATATGGCTGCTTGAAATCAAATTTGTCTTTTCTTGAGTATAAGCCATCTGGACAACATAACTGAACTGAAGACAAATCGATTTATAATGGTTTGAGTGGCTCCCATGCGAAGTGTATAATCTGATATAACAGCACAGTTATTATTGCCCTCTCGTGGCCAAAGCTTTCATGAAGCTCATCAGACTCCCTCCCAGGGGCCACTTATCTCACCAAAACATGGAAAGCAACTAGTGCATCGATAGCTGACCACACGGTCCAACTGGCTCTCCTCTTGAGAACTACTATAAATGGAAGCCTCTTCTAATAAGAGTTTTGAAATTCATGCTTGTGAACCTTTCATGTGAACCCTAATGAAATCCCAAAGGACAAGCCGTTCACTGACATTCTCATATGACAACGCACTCGCTGCTAATCTTTCACATGAACAGCCTTGGCAGGACAGCGCATGAGGGACTGAACATGAAGCAACGCTGTCTAGACGGGTCATATCGGCCATCTATCTATTATAATTCCACACAATGGTCCCAACATGTTTAGGAACACATACAGAAGTATTTTGGGATTGGGCTTGGGCTCAGCCATAATACATTAATTACAAAGGTTTACAGAGCCAGTTCTTTGCTCTTAGTGGTGGAAAGATGTTGACGGTGCCTGTAGATCTCAGCAGCGGCGGCGGCAACAGCCTCCTTCTGCTACATCCATTCATACCTCCGCTGAAACGGGAATTGCCACATGGCTCCAAAACGCCCAACTTCACAAACAGCCCTAAAAAAGGCCACTTGCTAACCACAATTACAGCTGTTCTGTCTCTGCTTCCCCCGGTGCACGGTACCAACAGCTATATTTACTACCCCGAGGTATAAATAGACATAAACAGAGAAAGAAAGGGAAAAGCTAGTTGTAAAAATACGCTGACGGAAAAAAACAGGGGAGGGAATGGATAGGTACAGCCTCTGTCTGGTTTGTGGCTGGGCAACCCTGCTCCTTTCAAGTGTCATTTCAGGGAAAGGCTCTGCGTTTGCTTTGGAGAAGTGGATCTGCGTTAGATGTTTGATGCAGGTTGCTCATAAAAATGGGGGCTCTCTGTGTGATTGGATTTCAGAAATAGCAGCGTACAAAAGCAAGCTATTCTGTACACCTTTGAGCTAAAGCTGATTTGAAATACATCTCTGCCAGTGGTAAAGTCATCCCCAATAACTACGACACTATTACTTTCTATTCTTGTGAAACAATGGGAAAAAATTTAACAAGTGCAGTGTTTTCTTGTTGAAATAATTAAAAAGGCTGGTTTTGATCATTGTTGGACGAGTAGCAAATGTTTCAGTGAGTCATACTGTATTGTTTCTTTTCACTGAAGCTTGATAGAAATAATAACGTATAGCAGTGCGTAATGCTTCTTCCTGCATAGGATTTTCCATAATAGAACTTTAATATTATACAATAAATCTCTCTCTAAAGCATGGTTTCAATGAGTCTCTTGCTAATACACTGGCTTGGTGACCTTGTAATTTAGAGGCAATAAGATAAGAATTGGCTGAGTCACACTGTGAACTAATCAGTATGAATTAAAATTAGGAAAACAGACTAACCAGAAGGGATCACTCATCACGTCCCGTCCATCGAAAGAGTAGAGGGGGATCCCAGGAGGGAGGAGGTGGTCGGAGAAGATGCTCTCCCAGTTCTTAAACAGAACCTCACCCTGCAGAGAACAAGTGAACATCAATCAATGAAGCATGCACTCACACACATACACACTATTCACTGATGAGTTATGGAAATGAAATGTAAGATCATCAGCACAAACCTCAGGTTGTGTGTGACTGATATAATAAGTACAAATGCACATAACCTCACATATTATGGCTTATGACATATTATTAGTATTACAGGCAGTTAAATGGTCTCAGCATTATTGAATCTGCTGCTGAAGCCTTTGGACTATTGAATCAAAAAACATGGTAATGCTTCTAAATTCAAATGTTCTTGAACAGAACTTCATCATGCTTTAAATGGTATACTTGAATTTTGAATAGGCTCTCTTTTCAATGAGCAACAGGTGGGGCATTTATGAAATGAAAATGTTTGCATTGCTTTTGGGTGCTTTTTCCAGATCACATCACTAACAAGTGCTACAACACAAACCAGCAGAGTTATTTTTATGTTACAGCAGTTACAGAGGTAGAAGAGTAATAGATGCTATACCTTTGAATTTAATTTAATTTAGTGGACGAATTATATAGCTAGTTACATTTACATCTGCAATTAATGACACTATTTTGTTTTAATTGTGTCTTATTTTCTGAAATTGGAACAGACTGAAAGGTATTTTTCCAATTCAAAAGAAGCACATTCTATTAGAGATCTAAGACTGTAAAAAATAAACTTCATCAGAGTGTAGTTACTACTTATAATGATTTTTTTATGCTGTGAAGGCTTCTATTTTTTCAGTTTTGATTTTCCAACAAATTCCAAAGCTCACCCTGAGGTTAACGATGGGTAAGTTGGTGCGATAGGGCGGCTGCACCACGTCGATCAGGTCCTGGAGGTGGTGAGACAGGAAGGCTCTGTACTCGTCCCGTATCCCCATGGCCTGAGCCTGCAGTCGGCACTGCCTGTTCACTGAGTGGATGGAGCCCAGGTCCCCCGTCAGCGGTGCGTTCAGAGCCACCAGCCTGAGCTGTGAGAGGGGTCACCCAGCACAAGATGATTGGAGGAGCCAAGCACATTATCTTACATAAGCAGTCAAACGTGGCTTTATTTTCACAGTCAAGCCTGTATTTTCCACTTTCCACCGTATATCTGATCTGACATTTTCCTTGAAGTCTAAACAGAGGAAAAATCACTTTCAACCAGATCGTTCAAAAATCTGATGCGGATCCCATTCATCATATGCTGAACGGCGAATTTTGGAAAATAATCACAAGCTGCCCTAGAAAAACCCACAAATCTAATCAAGTAATAATAAATCTGATTGGAGTGCCAGAGTCTGCCGCTCCAAACAGAGCCCAAGAGGAACCGGGGCGCTGAATGATTAAACAAACGGATCTTAGTATAAGATATTTAGATTTCTGTATTCATCCAAAACATGATATAAAAATAATATATTTCAAGTATATTGTTCTGACACTGGCTGTTCTACTTTTTTTTATCAGTCTCCACACAGTTTTATTTTTCAATAGTCATATTGAGGGGTGTGATAATAATGCACCAAAATATTATGATACTGCAATGCAACACTGTCACAGTGTGCAGTGTGGAGAATAAGCATTCTATTAATTAGGATATCTGTATGTAACTGCATTGTTTACAGTGTTAAACAAGTCAATGACTCATGTCGTATAGCACCCCCCCTCCCTCACTCTTCCAGCTCTGGTTTTATTAGTAAATTTGTGAAATGTGAAACTAAATACATCACGATTTTTCTAATGGAAGAATACTTTTTGGTCGTTCTTAGTTGAAAACATTGTACACGCTTGGAAACCCTGAATTGTCTATCGAATTGAAGCAAGAGTTGACTGCACCGTTACACCCTTAATCATATTTGATGTATATATTTTTATGCATTTAGGCTGGAACACTAAAACCGGATTGTGTTAAATTAAGTTTGCATCAACTAACCAGACCTTTCTATAAAAAGTCACAACTAGCCTTGTAATAATTAATTCCACATATGGGACTTCCACTCATGCCATTGTTCACCAGTTAGAGCTGCTCAAAACAAACTTTACATTAAACTTGTAGCCAAATGTGTTTTATATTTGTCGCAGAGGATTTGTTACTTGCATAAGCAAATATATGAATCTTGCTCAATTCTTTTTGACATGAATGAATCAAAACCAAAGTGTATTAGGTTGTGTTAAACTGACCACACACGTGCACACGTGAATACACACAAAGACTTGTTTGTTTCTCCTATTGTTTTCAAGCAAACCCTTCCATGCCTAAACAGAGCAAAGTCCTATTTACCCCATTGTCCTCATCTTATGTGAGTTTGTGCTTTAGAGAGAGACAATCCTTTACCATAGAGTTGCCCTGCAGCTAACCACTAACATAAACCTAGACTGGCTGGGATGCCCACTCAACAGCGCTGGATGGACAGCACAGTAATTTATAGTCTAAAATGGGATCTCTGGAAACCACAGGAACACAAGCTACAACCGAGCCAACGGTTTGTCCCAACAGGCTTCACGCTAAACCATGACGAATGTCAAATAGCCTGTATTTCTATCTTTGAAGATGAAAAGAATAGCCTGGGAAATGTACCATATATTGGTAGACAGCCACAGTTCTACACGCACCGCACTGTAAATGCCATAGATCTTCTGCTCTACTCAGCATGCAGAACCTGTGCAAGTTCCTGAGTATTTTCTTTCATAGATAATCAGATAATTGCTAATATTTCCATACAAATGCATTTGAATGGTCCATATGCATTCAGACATGCATGCACACAGATACACACACACATAAACACACACACACACGTGAAAAAATGCACATGCACACACGTGTAAAAATGCGTATGCACATGCACACACACAGGCACACACGCATACATACAGTCATGAACAAACATGCATGCGCAAGTACACACACACACACACGCACATACAAAAACACACATGCAAACACACGCATAAACACACACACACAGTCATGAACAAACACACACGCACAAACACACACACACACACACACACACTAATGAACAAATTGCGCATGCGCAAGCACATACATGCAAGTACAAAAACGCACATGCAAACACACACATACACATATGCACACACACACACACACACACGCACAAACACACATATACATGCACACAAACGTATATAAACACATACACACACACACACACACACACACAAACACACATACACATGCACACAAACGTATATAAACACATACACACACACACACGCACAAACACACATACACATGCACACAAACGTATATAAACACATACACACACACACACACACACACACACACACACACACACACACACACAGACAAATACACATATTCATATTCTTACCGCCTTTCCTGTGTGGATTGCAGGAGCATAGCTGAGTCGGGGAGTCAGTATAAAGGGGTCAGCCTATAGAGGATTATACAGGAATTTTTTAACATCTGAAAAATTTGGTAAATTGCACACACACAATAACACCTCACTTCCTCCAGTAACTGTGCCATTTACGAGCCCTTTTTAAACTCTCAGTGACACAGTGTTCTGTCTACTGTCAGAGATAATGCATATTATATGTACTGAAAAGCTTATCATGATGTCATTTCTAGCTTGATGCCAACGATCTGGAGCCTCTATATTAGTACATATGCAACTAACTGGAAAGTCTGTTGTGTGCAGTTCCAAACTAAACTGCAGCATCAGTACTTAAAAACAGCTACTGTTTTTTCTGCTAGCATGCACTTATAAATAAGGAGTTTACTGAAAACCTGTGGAACTTACATCATCTTGTGAAAGGATTTGAGAGGGATACACCTCAATCAGTCCTCCGAGCTGAGGAGGGAAAAAAGTGAAAACCGCTGTTTAAAAATTTAGAATCTGTCATTTCAAAATATTTATTTTATACAGCATGGAAACATAAACAATGTGCATTTAAATGTGACACCATAAGTGATTGTAATTATTCACTGTTCCAATTATCTGAAAAGGTTATCTGTGACAAGAAAAGGTTTTGTCAAGTGGTCTGAGTTTGAAAGTGCAAGACATTCTGGATGTTAATATTCCTATATATAACTAATCTGTGATAGCACTACTTTTACTACTACTACTACTACTACTAATACTATTACTACTATTGCTTCTACTACTACGACTAGTATTATTATTACTACTACTACTATTACTACTACTATTAATAACAATACTACTACTAATACTACTACTACTACCACTAATATTATGAATAATAATACTACTTCTACTAAGAACAATACTACTACTACTACTAATAATAATAATAATACTAATAATAATGATGATGATTATTATTATTATTAGTAGTAGTAGTAGCATTATTATTATTATTATTATTGTTATTATTGTTGCTGTTGTTGTTGTTATTGTGTTTTTGTTGTTGTTGTTTTAACTTTCAAATTACTTGAAATGTTTGAATTATCTCAATCATTAAAGAGGCATTAGTGATAAAGTGATCTTTACCAAAGAGCCATTCAGAGCCATAGAAACGCTGCACTGCTAGGAGCTAAATTACGTGATATCTACACAATAGAGGAATGTGAAGGTCTTACCTGAATCTCTTTCCAACCTCCAGGAACTTTGAAGTAGAGTTTACCCGTATCAGTAACCAAGGAGAACGTTCCCACCTCATCCGCGTAAGATTCGAGTCTCAGGGCTTCAAGACTTGAGTATTTCTTTATCTGTGACAACACCATTATCACCAGATGGATTAATAGCAATGTAATCAGTTTGAACCAGAACAGCACTCATTATAGACACGTTATGCAGATACATTTTCCATTCCAGTCAACACTGGAAAGACCGTTTTAGTTGGAGGACTGGGTCTGCATGCAAAAGGCTTTAGAATGATGGTCGGCTCAAATGTACACACTTATCGTTAGCTAAACAATTGGCAATTTTTTTTTGATTGAATTTTTGCTTGCAAAATGCTAAGTGGTGGCAATAAGCATGTATTACTTGGTAGCAACATTAGCCTTAAAGCTTCAGAACAGAAGTAAAACGGCAAACTCATATCTTTGCTAATTGAACACATTAGAGGTTAATGCAAAACTGCAAATCTCCAAGGTGGCTCCACGGTTCAGCTGGCCGACAGATGGACAATTATAATCTGGCCAAGCCATTGCTTAAAGAAGAGATAGTATGGTCACTGTTGACTTATAAGATAGCAGTTTGTGAAACTGATGCTGAACACAGCTGGGTTGATTGTGAAATCATAGTTGTCACTCACTGAGACAGCAGCAGATTGTCCAGGTGGACCAGGAGGACCTCGTGGACCAGGTGGGCCAGGGTAAGCAGCAGCTGAAATAACAAGAATATATTAGAATGAGTCTTTCTTCTTAACGATGAAGGGGCAAAATCTGCTGAAGTGCCAGCGAGGCCTCCTCCTCTGTAGTCACGTGAAGGGTCGGAATGGAGGTGACCTCAGGACGACAGAAAAGGCCTGTTGGTCCCTCAGTATTGAAGTACATCAATGGGGTGTCTTTCATCACCAGAAAAGAGAGTTTAACAGAGTAATGTAAAGAACATTACCGAAAGCGAACATCATCATCCGGACTTTTTGGCTCATAGAGGCACTGATTTGGTACATCAAACAAGAAAATCATTAACAGTGTGTTTAGTTTTGAACAGATGGCTCCACGGTTCAGCTGGCCAACAGATGGACAATTATAATTTCTTTTGAGGTGTGTTACGATACAGATCCTCAAACATACCACATGTGAAAATTGAGGAGAGACATAGCCAGAAATGCAGTACTATTTTATGAATGTCTTGCTCACCAGAGCTGTAGCCAGGCGTTCCGGGGGGTCCAGGAGGCCCAGGGGGTCCGGTGGCACCTGCTCGCCCAATACCAGGAGCACCAGGGAGGCCCTGCTGTCCTGGACGACCAGGGGGCCCAATGACAGATTCTCCTTTAGGTCCCTTCAGAGATGAACCAAGAGCATTGTGAACATGATCATTACCCATTTACTGTGGCTGTCCATAAATGATAATTGATTCATTAGTTATCTGCCACTGGCACCTCCAAGCTTTCAGGAGTTTTCAACTTTGGAAGAAGTGGAATTGAGAATTATTTGCTGCTTGTCATGTCATTTTAATATATATTCTCAAACTATACCCAAACCAATCTCTCTTCTGAGAGTTTTGCACCTCATTTTTCGCTTTTGTTTCTACATGGATTCTTTTTCATCTCTGAAAGAAGGCTCGCCAAACCATCCATTTCTAATTACGCGAGGCATCGCAGTGGTGAGATATGTGAAGGCAGTTTGTCATCATGGCAATTAATTTTCACAAAGGCAAATCAAACATGACTTTCCTGAGTCACCAAGACAGATCAAACAAGCTTTGAGATGAGAAGGATTGGGCGTACGCAAAGAGGAGAAACCAAGATAGAGAAGAAATATGATTGAGAGGGGGAGGCTGAGACAAAGAGGGAGACTAAAAAAATGGGAGAGAAGAGACAAAAAGACAGGAATGGAGATGGGAGGGATCAGAGAGATGTGAAAGGGAGAGAGAGCAGGAGAATAAAGGAGGAGAGGGAATATGCAATAAATCTAATAGTAAAGGTCACTTCTATCAGAGTGAATTTTACCTAATTTGCAAGTCAGTTTTACCTGATTTGCAAGGAAGTCTGGACAGAAGCAGTGCTGTGTAAATGTGTGTGTGTGTGTGTGTGTGTGTGTTTGTGTGTGTATTTACTCACCACCAGCCCGGATCTCCCAGGTAGGCCTGGCATGCCGGCCTCTCCCTTCTCCCCCTTCTCTCCCCGGAAGCCCAGGTCACCTTTCTGCCCCTGTCACACAAGTACAAGAATGTAAACACATTTCAAAACACCACGACACACCAAGCTTTCTGTGTAACCGCACAAAAGCATGCCCCCAACATGCAAACAAAACTGTGGGTGTTATGCAGGTTTAGAAGTTCTAACACAATTTCACTCAGTCACAGTCTGGCGACTCGCATCAAAGTCGAATGCGATAATCAAACGGTTTAGACTCACCGTGCTCCCCGCTCCCAGCATCGTAACTGTGATGGAAAAACCCAAAGCTTTTAAACACATTCACATTGACGGCACAGTCACAATAAACATGCCAAATGCAGAGAGTGCTAAGAGAGGTGTAAGCAGTTATGTGAAGCAGAAATGTTGATCATGGGATTACTGTGCACTACTGAGGGCTGTCACTGTCACTAGAAAAAAAAACCCCGTAAAACTCTGACACCGAGACATTAAAAAATGTTCTTAATGTCCTTTAATCTGGCTCTAAAATATTTATGCATTTAAAATATTTGTCTGCTATTCAAAATGTTTCATTAAATCATTATGGGATTTTCTAATGACAGTGACAATCTATACTTTGTGGCTGAGGTCTTTAGAAGGGTGACCTACTTGTGGGTCCAGGGGGCCCTGGCAGACCCCTTTCGCCCTTCTCCCCTTTGGCTCCCGATGATGAACAGTTAGCTCCCTCTTTAGGTGAGAAACGGATTAAGCAACAAATGAGATCAGAAGAAGCAACATCTAAGCAAATAAATGATATACAACTATCTGTTCAATCTTCTGTAATCACATCAGTCTGAGTTGTGCAAAGACAATCTACCGGAAAGGTGGTGGTCTATCAGACGTTTTGAGGCCTAGTTTAATCTTGGTTCAATAAGGGGTCGTTCATTAGCCATCTCTGACAGCCTCTTTGCCTTTATTCGATCATTTTGTGTTTTGTGATAATCTGCTGTGTGGGTTCCTTTGCCTTCAGAATATGTAAGTACTGACCCACCCAGGCAACACAAGGTCAACAGCTTCTTCCATTTTTTATTTCCAATATTGATTTTCTCTCTGAGTAGAAGAGTTACTGCTCCAGCAAGTTAGAGATGGTATTTAAATTCCAATCAGGGCAGGTTCATTACCTGAAATGTTCCTCTGCTTACTGACAAGTGCCTTGAATCCATAAACAAATATCCATAAAGAAAAGAAGAGAGAGTCAATCGATAAGAGCTTTAAAACTCACCTGTACCAGAATCTCCATTGATCTGTACAAACCCAGAAAGTGAGGAAAACAGAGAGAGAGAGAGAGCCGGTCAGAATGAATGGCAGTGTTTGAACAGTAGTAAACAAAGTGGTGTTAATCCGAATGAAATGATTTTAAAGTGAAACCATCTGGGAGAGAAATCATGCACTGGACAAACAGAGTGTTTAGTCCACCAAGCAGAAAAGGAAAAACAGCACAGATGTATTCTTATGAAATATGAAACACTTGTGTTATGTGCGCTTGTGTTTTTCATCAGACGTAATATGGCATCTTTCTTCAGTAGTACGACTCAGTCTTTGTAGAAAACATATTGTAGATGTTGAGGCACAGAAAGATATTGTTCTGTTCTGTTTTGCATATACACACACATGCAAACACACACTCATACACACACACACACACACGCAAACACACACACACACACACACACACACACACACACACATATATTTCTACATACACACACATACAGCATTTCTTTCCTTCCTTCAAAATGTTTGGAATTGTATGTCATGTTAATAATTGACCATTTTTAATTGACCAAACAACTCATAAACTGTTTAAAGGTTTGAATGTTGTTCCGATGAGAAACATTTTTTGTGCAATATTCCACAAAAGTAATATTTTGTAAGCATTTACTGTTATTTCTTTTTGAGTTATTCAATCAACACTTTTTCAACATAGGTCTTTAAGGATATTACTATTTTTTTAAAATATATGTTATCAATTTAGTCGATGCTTGTTCTCGACACCTGAAAACACTGATTCCAGTGGCTATGTATGTTAGCTGGTAATGACAAAACAAACAAAGAAACCCACATAAACAAACAAACCAGTAAACATCAACATTGACTTAAACAAGAAACAACAAAGTCATTACACAAACACAGTCACAGGTTAATTTCCCACAATTTCCTGTTAATGTTCTACAATATAAGAGCACAACTGGGTGAAGAACATTAGCTTATATAACCATTTCCTTGAGAGAATAAAGACATTTTGTTAGTTCATGTCACTAAATGATACCAGAAGAGAAGTAAAGCCACACAACATTTATTCGACATGCAGCATGCCAGGAGTAGGTTCACCACTGATGCTCAGTAGCCGGACACTGATGAAGGACAGGGTGGAAGGACACATTTTCTGTGCAAGTTCACCTTCACTAATTACCCTTGAAAAGGATTTCATGAACAGAACTACTTGGTGATTCTCGCTCTTAGTCCTCGAGAGTCACATCACTGCACGGTTTAGTGTTTTCCCTGCTTAATCACACCTCTTCCAGTTCATTAGGTGCTTAAAACCCTTCATGAACTGCATCTGATGCGTTGGAGAGAGGTTTGTCACCTTAGCCTTGTGCTGCGGCTTGCATAACTAAGAGCATAGGACTAGGTTATGAACTATAAGGAGACATCCAAATATGCCATATTCTGTCATTCAAGTTCTGTCCATTGCCCATTAAGGCAAAGGAGTGGCTTGATTTTATTTCTGACATCTTAAACAGGGAGACTTGGGAAGGTCTATAAGTGAGACAGACATACTTAGGGCAGTCTATAGGTACTGTAAGTTGTACAACTTCATGCAAAGGTATTAAGTTGTTAATTGAGAAGATTACTTCAAAATGAGCTACTGTGGAGAAACAAAATGAGTCTGATCATGAAGAATGTCATTATTAATGTCATTGATTTCATGCACTGGGCCTGGTCAACCCCATTAGGGATAGACAATAAGTTCAAGGATGAGATTAGGCTTAGTCCTGTGTGCCACACACACATTTAATCACTTACAGGCTTTTTGCAGTGGGGCCGGGGAGGAACCGGGAACACTGTCTATAAAAACGTGAAAGTAAGGTAAACACTGAGCATTGGACAATTATATTTTCACATGTGCCAGAGAGATAAACATACATAGATGACACTTACTCCTTTAGGGCAACTGAATATTCCCGGACGTCCAGGTGGGCCGGGAGGACCAGGTGGGCCCTTTCAGAGCCAAAGGATGGAGGGAGGTATAGATGGATGGAGGGGTGAATGGAGGATACAGATAAAAAAAAAAGCACGAGAGTGAGAGCAGAGAGGAAAAAAAAACACTACAATTTTGCTTGCCTTCAATGCAAAGTGATTTTTAACAGGATTTAAGGCAGTAGAACCAGTGCATGGAAAAAAAGTCAATTTCATAGTTCAGTTTAGATAATTGTTGAACAATGTGATGCACTGACATAGTGGGTAAATGGTCAGGCCGATTTTTACATGTATGCAGTCTAATTTGGAATAAGCTATTTTTGAATAACAATAACAAGGGTTGAATAACAAATTATGCACAGAAGCAGAGTCATAGAACAAATATGCCAATATTCTCCATGTCTTTGTCTGACCTAGACATCATAAAGCTAAACATGGCATTTTTAAATGGGCAAAGCCAAAAAGGAGAAAAACTTAATAGGGAGCTGAGGGTGGTATGTTTTTATCCACTAGTTACTGACACATCGACATGTGTTCGTACCAGCTTTCTGAAAACCATCAAAACAGTTCTGTTTACAGGATATTTTCTAGCTGCATGTGATGACAGACTGTTGTGGTTATGGAGTTATTTTTTACATGTGGCTGTTTGGGCACAAGTATTCCATCAAGAGAAGATCCATGTGCTGATTGGCATCATTATGGTTACACTAAAACAGTGGTCCTCAAGCCGGTCACACCCAGATGATCCACATTTCTGCTCTGTCCCTATGAACTGTGAGAGTTAGGTAAAAGTAAAAATAATGGCCATCTGTGGACCCATTTGAGAACCACTGCACCAAAAGACTATATTAAGTGTACTGACTGAGTCAAGTGTCACAATTCAGTGTGTCTTGTAGAGCATATGAGTGTGTTTTGTATGAAAAGGTAGGTAGGTAGGTAGGTAGATAGATAGATAGATAGATAGATAGATAGACAGATAGATAGATAGACAGACAGATAGATGCGTTTGTGTGTGTATGTATGAGATATTTACCGGAAATCCAGACGAATCTCCTTTTTCTCCTTTAAGTCCATTCAAACCAGGTCGACCCTACAGAGAGCATTGAGACATGACGTAGGTGGTCTGAATCTTAACGTACAAACTACACTGACTCCAGCCATAACACCGTCGAAGCTCTGGATGAAGATCATTCACATGTTACACAGGCACCCCATAAAGTGTGCAGAGTTCAAGTGATGGAATATTAAAATAACTTACTGGACGCCCAGGAAACCCAAATTCCCCTTTAGGTCCAGCTGGTCCCACAGGGCCCTGTTTGATAGAGCCAAACACAGAAATGTCATGATCTGATCTTAAGGCTCTAATCAACACCACAGTCTCTGTAACAGGTGCACAGCCAAACGACGGCAAGTTGCGAGAGAGGAACAAGGCAGAAAACAAGCCAACCACTCCACTCCGACTCCAGTTCAGGGTAACACTGGCCTCACAACTTTTTCCAAAACATTTTGAACAGAAGCAGCTGTAGCCATGCAACAAAAGCTTGGGAAACGAGAAAAAGACTTCAAACTCGAGTCTGGCAAACAGGACAATAGTGACTAACATGATAACTACCATGTAGTGCTGGATGGAAGAATTTTAAATCATGATATTTTTCACAAATATCCCATAGTATCATTATATGAGATGAAAATTATTTTTAAATAATAAAATAAAAAATCCACTGTCCTGAGAGCTGTTACTCTATGAATGTTAAAAGTTGACACTGCATGCTTTGCTGGATTGTTGTTGTTGTCACTACAAGGAACTTTACACAGTGTAGTAAATGTTAATTAGACAGAAAGAGAATGTACTGCTTATGCATTTGAACTGTCAAATACATCTAAGGAATCTAGCAAATTATATAAACTGTAGTCAACTAACTCTTTGCTATCTATCAATACAACTGAAACTTAAAATCAGTGTTGTTGTTTGACACCAACACGAACATACTGCATACCCCGTAAACCCACCATGCATATCAAATATATCATCTTCCTATCTTTGCACTCACCATTATACCAGGAGGTCCAGGAAGGCCGTGTTCACCCTGGTCAGTAAATATGAGAAATGGAGGTTAAATAGGTATGAACTGAACAGATTCAGTTTATTCCCACAAGACAACTTACTGCAGGGAGACAAAGATGTTCACATTTATTAAAACATATACAGGCACCCCTGTAAACATGAACCCTACACTTCTGAATCCAAGCTCATTTTCAACTCTGCACCTCATCAATGTTTTGCCAAGCATGTGGTCCATAAATTGCATGTTTAAGCTTGTGGGCACGTTTCATACACATTGCAGACTTTGTGCCTGAAACTGACGCAAAAAGCTTTGTAACTCGGCCCCTTTGTGTGATTGGGTGGGGCTAAACTGCTGTAGGCTAAACAGGAGTATAAATGTGTCAGTTTTTGTGACATCACAAAATGGGCTCTTTCTGCATTTTAAAATGGGCTCTTTCTGCATTTTAGAGTCCAATTATTATGTGTATGTATGTTTTGGAAATTTAACAGTGTTTTTAGATTAACACAAACTGCTATAAAATCAATATATTGCTATAAAAATCAATTTATTGCTCTTTAAAGAGCTAACTGCTGCCAATCAAGATGAATATCTGTAAGGGCTGGTACAGAATCAGAGGGGGAGTTCCAGTCAGGTGCTACTCTACAGATCACCACTCCAGGATTTCACCCAGGCCCATAAGGCGGAGATCAGGATCACCTGAGTACCAGGCTCAGGGAGTATATATAGAAGTATATATAGACCCTCAGGATAATCTACCTGTGCGAAGTATACTAAGCCTTACCTAGTTACCTAGCGTACTCTCTGTGTTCTGGATTGTGTTTATTCCCCGTGTTTCTCTGACCTGCTAAGGACCTTGGATTACCCTATTGCCTTGTGGACTTGACTTTGACTGCCGGTTGTTGGATTTTCCGGTTTGACTTTTTGCTACGTTTGGATTTATTGCCTTTTGTCTTTGTGGAATATAGGTGGCAATAAACCTCCTATTTTTGTAATCTGCATTTGGGTCCATATCCATGTTCATTACAATACCAATAATCCTGCATGCACATCCTCTTCACTTACAGGCCAAATGCAGCAGTCATTCCTGTCAGAGTCACTGTGAATCTAATAAAGTTATTAACATGTGTGTATGTGTGTGTGTGCAGGCTTTGACCTAGACGGGATTCACCTTGATTCCTTTTGGCCCCTGTGGCCCAGTCACTCCAGACAGCAGAGATCCATCCGCTGCAATGGTGATGCCTGGTTCTCCTTTCTGACCCTATACGCACATTCCCATACAGATGAACATGCATGCACATGTAACTGGGTTAAAATAAACACATACAATGGCTGGGATCATGTATGTTGAACGCAAACAGACAAGGTAATATACAGTTTAAGAGTCTACTGCAACCTGAGCAAACACAGTAAACATACGTGAGGCTACGCATACACAAACACACACACGTGCAGGATAATACAAACCATGTGTCAGAGAAGCCCCCTAGACCCTTTAAAAGGGGGTTACAATCGGATAACAGTTTCATTCTCGTTTTTGGTCTGGACTGAGTTTGCTGGTGTGTAGTATGTGTGTGTGTGTGTGTGTGTGTGTGTGTGTGTGTGTGTGTGTGTGTGTGTGTGTTTTCACAGAGGGCCTGTCTGGTAGTCATTAAGTTCTTACACATCAATGCTTTGCCCTCGCCAGCAATATGGAGGTGCTCTTTAATCTTGAACAGAGTGGTTCATTTCGCACACTCTTCACTGATTAGAATCTAACAGGTTTAGACTGAGATTATGACATTCTCAGGAGAGTGGGATTATGACGCACATATTGATAGTGGAACACGAGTGGAACATGCCACAAAAGCAGTTTCGAGTGACTGAGGTCAAAAGTTTTGAATTTCCAAAGGGATCAGATGGGGTTTAATATCTGCATCAGTGCCACACACCTCCTAGGACAGCTTTCCTATGCATCATACATCACTCGTACCTTTATTCCTGGGGGTCCCTGCACTCCTGGGATTCCAGGGTCACCCTTAGGACCTCTTGGCCCCTAAAAAGAACACAACATGAAAGAAAGCATAAAAACATTCAGCACTGTTAGCTTAAGCACTGTTAGTTTAAGTTACCAATAAAGTTTACTAACAACTGACAATGGATACATACTATATAACACATAATGGTGTAAAAATGAAGTTGCCAGTTCAAATGTATTGATTTCAGAGCATTATCACGGATTATAATAAAACTGAATAATGTGTGTGCTCAAAACAAAACCGCCAGGGCAATTCTGCATCTTTACAACAAAACCTGGCATATTATTTTTTGTTTATATTCCACTTCTCCTTTAGTTTCTGGAGTTGGTATATTCACGCTAAAGACACACAAACAACTGAACTGTCGACCGTGGTGAAATTTGCCATGCATGATGCACTGAACTCTTTCCTCAAGAATGATAATCAGATCTTATCACTGAGAGACTGGGATTCATGTAAACAGAGAACTCAGAAAAGTGTTACAATGCAAACCCAAAAAGCTTTCCTGTAATGGGTAGACTGGGACCTGGTAGTAAGCCCCTTCAAATGAGTAAAATGAGAAAGCAATCCAGGATTTTTTTTTCGGTGTAGTATTACTGTATGTGATACTGTGGCAAAAGTTCTTTTGTTCCCCTCAAGATTTTCCACTGGATAATTTTAGATCTCTGAACTTTAGTGTCTCATTTCATTCCATTGTTGTTTTGCATAAATACTGTAATTGGGCAGAAAAGTACAAACAAACAATGCAGCATCTGTTTCTGTTTCAATATAAAGCCATGTTGGGTCTATTATTTCCAATCAGGGGGCATGTTTACTGGTTATCCGGTCTTTCTATCTGAGCTCCCAGTGGAGTTCAAAACTGAACTGTAAAGAAATGAGAGTGGCTATATACTGCGTTTTCATATATGCAACAGTAATAAATGCAGAAAAGAGGTTACACCCTAAGCAAGGAATGGGAGCCTATAAGCTGAGAGGTCAGAAAAACCCAATACTACGTTAACCTGATGCTTCGGTGCCACCAGGTTTTCTTGAGTGAAGCTGGGGAGTTCAGTTTTATCCACAAACCTCCAGTGAGGCCACAGGTTTTCATTCCTGCACAGCAGGAGCTCACATGATCAGTTGGCTGAAGACTGAGACCAAATGATTAAACATGTGTAAACAGGTGAGCTCCTGTTGGTGTGGAATGAAAGCCTGTAGCCACACCGTCCCTTTATAGATAAGACTGAGCACCCCTATCAGTGAAGGACCACTTTTGGTTCCCTAAAGAACCATTTCTGATTTGTGATCATGAACCATCTCCTAACGGCTCGAAGAATATCCCCATAATATGAAGAATATAAAAGTTCTTCCTCATATATTTACATTATTTGGAGTTTCTTTCAACTTTAACAAGGCTCCTCACATTCAAACATCTAATTAGATGACTGGTTTTCACAAGAACCAACAAAAAAATTCTGTAGGCAACCTGAAGTGGTTCTTCTATGGCATCTTTCAAAGAACCTGTTATGGAATCTTTATTTTGTTGGGCTTAATGTTACACAATAAGGTATTGTTAGGCTGGTCATGATAACCAGTAATTAACATCTTGTTGTGGCTGATACCAGTAACCCATCCATTTTTTCCTTTTGTGCAAGTGTCTTGAAATAGAATAGATTAGAATGGTGTGTGGGGCCAAATATTAATTTTTATCAGTAGAAAATATGTCAGTCATTGATATTTCAACGGCTCTACATCCTACAAATCTGACACTTCAGAGCAGTTCTAACTGATTAGTTGTAATGCTTATCTCCACTTTTCCCCTCTCTTTCATGATCTATGCAGCAAAGCTCTGTGGGAAAAAAAGCATCACTAATGCAGTGAGATCATTAAGAACAAGATTTCATGGAAAAGTGAGCTTTATTCATGCAGCATCACACACAATCACTGCAGAGTTTCAGATCCAACTCTGACTTTTATAAGGTGGGCGTTGTCTTTAAAAGCTGACAAAATCTGTAATTATTGGTACCCTTATTTCATTTGACTGAAAAAGGCTGATGGAAATTCCTCTTAATGTTTATCAACTGTCTTTACTCAGCAAATAAAGACATTATATAGATTCCATATGAGCCCATTACAACAAGCTGATTTTATTTTTAACACTTTATATTCCACCAGTGGTTGCTCAATTCTCTTTTCTAAAATAAAGGCGTGATTTTTTTTCCCTATTTTCACTAAATAAATGATATAAATGATAATAACTGAGTTTTTTGTAAGCTTTTTCAATTATCTTTAGCAACGGTGCCATTCATTCTGGAAGGGACTGTATGCATGTATGGCTGGAAGTGGACGGGATTCATTGAGGAAAGCCGAGGGAAAATGAATTATAATGTGGTTTAGAAAATGCACATTCCAGCCTAACAGTAGAAGTGGAAGTCTGTAATCTTGGATTAGATCACTATACCACATCAGACGTAGTTAACATAAACCTAAAACTGAAGACCTGAATACTTTATTAGACATAAGTCTACTCACCACTGGCCCTTGAGGATCAAAAGTCCCAGAGAAGTTGAAGAGGCCATCTGTATCATTCAGCATTAACTAGCAAACAGACATAATGGACATAATGGACATAAAGGACATAATGAATTCAACTGAACAGCTGCATGCATAGATCTGAAATTGGTACTTGAGTGCTGGAATGGATTGTAATAATATTCAATAATGTGTAATTTTGACCTAAATACAATTCTTGGAATGTTTTTAAAAGTAATAAACCAAAAGAAGTAGGGAGCGCTGTCATGGTTAAAACTGATTATTTTGGCTAAAACAGTCACCAGTTAAGATGTAAATAAACTTACTAACTAACTGATTATGACATTTTGAAGGATAAACAGGGTTTCTGCAGATCATTACAAAGCGGTGTTCAGCACTATGAACTCTCTCCAGCAGGGGGTGCATTTGCGTGCATAACTGAAAAAGAGCAAACCCACACTAAGATAAGATAAGATAAACCTTTATTTGTCCCACAAGCAGGAGAAAGAAGCTCAGAAATTAGCAGAGCTGCTGTAACAGGCTGCCACTCGGGGGCGCCGGAAGCCACTAGCAGGGCTTCATGAATTTGCTAACATTTTTGTTAGCAAATTTCACATTTATAAAGTAAAATTACTTGATATAATTGTTAGTGACAGCCCTACTGCTGTGTGAACAATACATTAAATTCCTAATACAATAAAATCAGTTCCTTTACAGCTCAGGGATTTACATTCCTGATAGAAATGTTAACATGATCTAACTCACATCCTGGAGGTTGATGACAGGCCCTGGCGGTCCGGGTGGCCCTGGTGGACCGGGGAGACTGAGTCCATCCTGGCCTCTCTCTCCCTGCATTCCAACACAAACAACACACACACATTTAGCTTCACCCATTCACATTCTTCCAATAGCATTAATGGACCAAAAGATTAATGCTGTGTAAGTGTTCAAGTGTTCAGGTACACACCTTCTGTCCCACATCCCCTTTCTCTCCTTTCTGACCCTGAAGAAAAACCAAAAGGCACAGAGAGAAAATATAAGCATATTTGGTACAGAATATCTGTGTGGCTACGGTGGCCCTGAAGTGCAAACCACACCAACAAATTACTAAACACAACAACAAATTAAGAAACACAAACTAATGCCGAAACAACAACAAAATTGAGAAACACAACAAATTGAGAAGCACAACCACAAAATTGATAAACGCAAAAACAAATTAAGAAGCACAAAAACAAAATTGAGAAGCGTCAAAACAAATTAAGAATCACAAAAACAAATTAAGAATCACAAAAACAAAATTGAGAAGCACAAAAACAAATTAAGAAT
>JBBIGA010000007.1:8323595-8340948 GCA_037576975.1 Alestes dentex
TTAATTTGTTTTTATGCTTCTCAGTTTTGTTTTTGTGCTTCTTAATTTGATTTTGTGATTCTCAATTTGATTTTGTGATTTTTAATTTGATTTTGTGATTCTCCATTTGTTTTTGTGCTTCTCAATTTTGTTTTTGTGGTTCTTAATTTGTTTTTGTTTTTCTCAGTTTTGTTGTTGTGTTTCTCAGTTTTGTTGTTGTGTTTCTCAGTTTTGTTGTTGTTTCTGAAATAGTTTGTGTTTCTCAATTTGTTGTTGTGTTTAGTAATTTGTTGGTGTGGTTTGCACTTCAGGGCCATCGTAGGGGTGTGTGTCTGAGTGCTGAATCTTAGCTTGACACTACCGAACCAAATGTCTGCAATCTGTTTGGTCACCACTGAGCTCATTTGCATGACAGTCATCCAAAACTAGAGAGCTAAAAGAGATACAATGATGTACATCAGCGTGTACATCACATCATTACCAGTCAAATGTTTTAGATTTTCTACATTTGAATGTTCTCATTCAATACATACTCATTTAATATCTACTAAAAATACACTCAATAATAAACATATACATTTACAGTATATTCACCATTTTAGTACCCTTATTAGCCCGAAGATGTCACATTTTTATTAATCTTTACTGACCTTTAAAAGCCACGTAATATAATTATAATTATGATGTGGATCATCAGAGAAGTGTTGGACATTTATTGAGCTATTTGGTTATGAAACAGTTAACAAGTGTATTTAAAGTTAGACAGTCTAGAATTTGACTCTATGTCATCACACAACCAGTTAATAGCACTGTTACATACTCTTCACACTTTATACAGGAAACTTTTGACATATTTTCATTTATAATTGTTCACTCAACAGCTTTCCAATGTTTAACAAGAATAAAAATATGCAGTTTATGAAATAAATGGATAAGTGGTCTACTCCTGTGGTGTGCAAATATGTTTGATTGGTAATATACATGTAGACCGTCGTCTCATGCCACATTACAGCACATAATGACATTTTTTGCATGATTTCACTACATATATGTTGCTTAATATTTCAGCACCCAAACCTAAAACACCTCCCTGCATTCCTGCTTATAATGTTGTTATAACAACGTATTGTGACACTATGAGCATTTCCAACTTCTGGCTTGCATTCACACAGTAAAATGAAGGTGGAGAGAAGAAACGGTCCTTCAGTCTGGGGGTTTGAAAAATTCATGAAATACTCACATTTCTTCCTGGAAGTCCAGGTGGTCCAGGAAACCCCTCAGCTCCTTGGGGCCCAGGCTCCCCCTACAGGAGTGAAGGAAGAATAACTGTCAAGGAACGGCATTTCAAACACACGTCCTGTGTTTGTTTAATGGGCATTAAAGTTGTAACATGGGGTAAATATGAAGCCAATAATTTAAAATGGTTGGCAACTGTATAAGGAAAATATCCTGACAAAATACTGAGTCACACAATGATGTTTGTAAGGGAAACTACCCCAAAATAGTGCCCCATCTGTGTGTTTTGTGTGTGTAAAATCTGAACTGCTCTCGTTTCTGGGATGCTTTAGCGATAATTATAGACAAATGTTATTTATCTATTAGAAACAACTAGAATATGAAATCTTTGCTATTACATTACGACTGTCAACACAACTTTCAGGCCTAAAGCGATGTGGACCAGACACAGCATGCTTTCATATAGAGAAAAAGTGCATTAGATACATAAATGAAGATTTAAATGGGTGTGGTGAGTTCCATTGACCCCAACAGATGTGTTGTGGAGAGATTATTTGGTAAATTAAGTCCTAATGGGAAGCAAATGGGCGGGAACAGCAGGCTTCCTCTGGCAACCAGGAAAGGGGAACAGTGGGCCTCATTCATCAAATACGATCAAACGCAAGCACAGTGTACGTCTGAACATGAAAAGGAACCAAATAAAAATCAGATTTATCCAAGTTGTGTAAGTCACTGATGGTCTTGTGACCTGAATCCAAAACAGAAAAAGACAGGTGTACGACAGTGGGCTTCCATACTTCACTTTGCAGGAAATATCTCATCATCTGGCCACAGTAATTAATAACTATATGGATGTATCCATTTTACACTAAAATGTTCTGTTGAAGACCATCCTGCACAGCTAAAAACCCAGCACAACTTAACAAATGAAATCTGAGAATACCCTGAGAATATCTACAGAATATCTACAAATATACCTCTGTATTACCCTGCATTGTTACCTATACACCCTTATTTAATTCATTGTTCTTTATGTTATTTTGATTAATTTATCTTATTTAATAATTGCTCTTTTATTCAATAATATATATTTTATTATTTTTATATAAAAACATCTGAATAATTTAATAATATAGATTGTATTTAATAATTTATACAGTGTGCCTTGCAGTACTATTAATATGTTTTGGGGAACATCACAAATGTAGTCAATGATAAATAATATACTGTTATTATCTCTTTATAAAAAATTCTTGATTAGTGATCTGTCTGAAGATTTTATCACCAGTTTTCAAAGAAGAGGCATTTGGAAAATGTATTTTACTGTCGCATAAAAAAAAAAAAACGTCTTTATGTTCTCCCACACCTTTATAGAATCATTATAGACCCATTTATAGTTCATCACACTGTACACATCAAACTGTCACATCATAACAAAATTTGACAGCAGTTTTTATCTAAAGCGACTAACAATTTTTGTGTATCACAGATGCAGGTGAATGTAGTGTTAGGAGTCTTGCCCAATAATAAATTTTACTGGTGCAGTGTGGAACGTCACCCAGCTGAGAAGACAACAGTATTACCCAATACACTGGACCAGCCTACAAAATCATTTTATCATTGGAAACAGTGATTCCAAATGGTCCAAATATCATTCTTCTGAATGTTGTGAACAATCTCACTATCATAGACATAGTTTGTTGCTGTATGTGCATTTGTATAAGTGAATTTCAGTCACAGAGGCAGAGACCAACCTTAACTGAAGTACCTGGAAGACCATCCTCACCGCTTTTTCCCTGGAAAATACAATCTCCAAATCATCGCAATGCATCATAATAGCACATCTTTTTGTAAAAGTGATTATTCCCATTAACAGGTGTCATAACATGCAGTATTTGCAAATTTTCAGGATAACTTCTAAACGTATTCATGTTATTATCTATATGAATAAAATGATAGTAATTATGGTATAACGAAGTAGTATAATAAAATACTATAAACCCACTGGTGGTCCTGGAGGGCCAGGAAGACCTGGAAGACCCTGCAAGGGAGGAGTGATAAGATTTGAAACAGACTTTGTAACTGAAAACAATCTCCACAAATTGTCAGTAACCCAAAAGAAAAATAAAGAGCTCATCCAGCTACAGTAAATGCACTCACTGGTGGGCCTCTAGGGAGTGTGGGCCCAAACCCACTGCCTCCACCCATGCCAGAACCCTCAGAATCCTGCAGAAACACAAACACAGGCACACATTATTGCACTTCACTTTGTCCTTAGCTATGATGGGTTCATTAATCATCAGATATGATTTTGAGTTTGGCAAGATTGCATATAATTTTGAGATTGTTTGTGTGACCACCCCAAAAAATTTTCCTGCATTTTTTTTTAAAGTTCAGAAGATGGAGGAACATTCAACACAGAAAGATAAATGAGCTGTCTTGAGTGATAAATGTTGTGTTTTAAAGTGTCTGTTTTGTTTGGCCACTTAAGCAGTATTAAAAAAAATTAAAATAATGGTTGCCCCTAGCCGTGTGATATTTCGGCCTAGTCCCAACCTGAAACTTACCAGTGCGTCAAAACTGAAGCGTGCAGGCGGCCCTGGAGGCCCAGGTGGTCCGGGAGGGCCCAGCTGCCCCTTCGGGCCTTCTGGTCCTACAGGCCCTGGCAGCCCTGGGACACCTGGCTGGCCTGGGTCACCCTGTGAAACAGCATCAGACAGAACTGATTTGTATTGTCTATGAAGTATTTTGAGTGTGTTTTACATGAAGACAACAAAACTACAGAAATTATTTTCCAATGCAATACGCTAATGGTACCAAAATTAACAGCAACGAATTGGTATTACCTTTGGTCCTGCCAGTCCAGGCAGCCCTGTTTCACCCTGTCAATAAAACCACAATGACATTGTAAAGTTTCTTACAGAAACTTCAAATTCAAACCACAGTTAATGTGAATCAGTCAAAGATTCAGATGTTATGTACAATGTACCCTCTCGCCTTGTGGGCCCTCTTTTCCTGGTTCACCATCCTTGCCAGCAACACCCTACAAGAATTAAAACACCAGTATCATTCATTCTGTTCATCCAGTGGAAAACTGGCCTTCGCCAAGACAGTGTAACCCTATTCTTAATGCCTCAGCATGTGTATATTGCAGGTTTCTGGGTACTATGTTAGGTTACACTTTAATGTAGGCCAGCATCTATAAGGCTACATGACCTACATTAGCCCCTTGAGACAACTGACATAAACCTGTGTAAACTTATAATTAGGGGTGTTGAAATAATGCGTTAATTTCGATAAATTAATCACAGAAAAAAATAACGCGCTAAAAAAAATTTACGCTGATTAATCATACCACGTGACTTTAACCCGTCCGGTGTTCTGGCAAAACATGCTGCCCATCGAGATGTGCTACCGTGCCCCTCTGTGCATGTGCAGTTCCAGAGAGATTCAGTCTTGAGATTCAGTGCCACGCTCATAAATCTGTGCTACCTAGCGTTAAGGATGCTGGTATATCTGTGCTATCTTGCGCTGGACACAGGTTTATCTGTGCTATTTTGCATTGGATATAGGTTTATCTGTGCTATCTTGCATTGGACATTGGTTTATCTGTGCTATCTTGCATTGGACACTGGTTTATCTGTGCTATCTTGCATTGTACACTGGTTTATCTGTGTTATATTGCGTTCTGATGACTGGTTTACTATTCATATCTTAAAAGCTCTTTTAATTGTTACTTTCGACTTCTACATGTACTTGTTTCCTCCTACACGCTGTCTTCAGTGCACAGTCCAAGGGCATATGAGTGTATGTCGCTACTAGGTCTGTGTCTTTGCAGTCATTACATAAGCAATTTCCTCTAGCATTAATAAAGTTTTCTGATTCTGATTCTAAAGTGCCCTTTTCTGCAGTTTGCAGAATGCTATCTGAAGCTAGGAAACATCAGCACTGTCCAGAAGCACCACAAGCTGGAAGCATGGCACGATCTGAAGTAGCCTGTGCCCTGCTTCACGGTAGCATTTCTCAGTGTTAGAACCTGACTGTATAAACTGGCTCTATGCACCTTGAAGTATCTATCAATCTATCAAGGCTCTTCTCATTTACTTAAAATATATTTTTCTCTGATTATGCATATTATTTGCCTATTTCTCATCATTATCAGTGTCATAAACTGACTAGAAACTGTATGAACTGTATAAATATAAAGGGATCATTTTTTGACAGAGTAGCATGAATCGATAGACTCTGCTGTCGATTTGTGCTACTGTAGCATTTTTTGTCAAGGCAGCATAAATCATCAGAACATCCGTGCATGTCTGTACATTGCCTTAAACTGCACCACATAGACGGACTTAGTTCTATCATTGTTCTTGCTGAAGCATTTTTTCCCTCTGCATATTAGGTCATATTTCTGATTGCTGTGACCATTACTGCACATGAACAGTGCATAAACAGTTATTAAATAAAAGACGATGAAAGTCTGTAATGTTGATTATTCATTCACTCATATGCCAAAATTCATTTACATTTTTAAACACTTTTACAGCAAAAATGCATGCGATTAAACTAGATTAATTAATCACAGAGTATGTAATTAATTAGGTAACTGTTTTTAATTGCATGACACCCCTATTTATATTAAACTTATTCCATCAAGTTCAGTAATCGTAAAGGAATCTTCTGTCCATTTTGATGTCACTTCACATCAGCCAGGGTTATGACAACTGATGCCTGTATAACAGCCTATGCCATATGCATACACTCTAAACATACATATAGTCTACATACAGTCGTATGCAAAAGTTTAGGTGCCTTGTTTTTCTTTATTTTCTATGTGTAAACAAATATGCGTCCTCTACAGAGAACAAACTTCTGCAAATGTAATGCCCTTTCACTGATTTAACAAAAAAATAAAATAAAATAAAATACCTGTGCAAAAAATTGCCCTGTACACTAACATTAGCAGAAAATGAGTAATTTTTAAGTCATTAAGTTAAGACATATCAAAGTGGATGTGTACTTATTTTCACTTAGAAAATGAACAAAGCATGCAATTTGATATTGGGTTTTCAAACTTTTGCATATGATTACGTAGACATGCAGTCAAATCTCATTTATCTTCACATAAACAGTACATAGCTGCTCATTTCCTTAGTTTAAACAGTACAGGTGTTTCGTTTTACCATTTTCAGTGATGATGCCTGATTAGAACTGCAAGATGTTGAAGATTAAAAAGGCACCTGCTGTGCATGAAATTGCTGCATGTAGCCTTATATAAGTCAGGTGATGGAATATGCTGAGATATTCCCCAACACTGAAAGCCACAGGAGCAAAAAGTTAATATTAATGAAAGTTTCATAGTGGATTAAATTGATTTTAGTTTCCTTTGTGAGCCATGAGTGAAGTAAATAAAAGTATTAAATAGTTAGTTGAAACTTCAGTGGGTCTCAAACATAAAAGGCAGCTTCCCCTCAATGACACACAGACGGTCATGTTCCCTCAGAAGCATTTGGTTTTAGTCAGATCAGCTCACACACACACACACACACACACACACACACACACACACACACACACACATACACACACACACACATACACTGATCAGATTGCAGTGAAGCTCTCTCACTTTTCACCAGCAGGTTGATCTTTTGATCAGCCTCCTCACTCTTTTCTCTGGCTGACAGGTTTACAGTTGATTCTGCACTTTATGGGCAAACTTGCATCTTAGAAGATTACAGGATTAATGCTGTATCTGATTGGCCTGACAAAAAAGTCTCTCTCCTTTCCACTCCCCTCATGAGTGGTAAAATATTTGGAGATGATGACTTTGATCTGCTCTGTGTGCATTTGCAGAATATTAATACATTTAACACATGGCACAATGTGCGCCATTTAAAGCACTTGTAATAACAGTTTGATGACATAGTAATCCCAGAATAAACATAACAATGCAACTCAACCTGAAATCTGACTTTAAAGAAACTGTCGTATTGAATAGCAAATTAATCTGGTGCAAACCACTCTAAAGTCTCACAGAAACGGAGAATCTGGATACAGAGTATCTCTGCAACAAGGCAGCATGTTCTCCATCACACTAAGATCCAAACACATTTTTAGATGTCAGTCAGACACCCTTGAACGTGAAGGATTTGAAGTAAAGATGTCAAAACTGTGTACACATTAAAGGGCCGTTCCAGACAGTGCCCCTGCAGAATAGACCACACAACTAGAGGGGCTTTCTCGGTCAACATGCCGACGAGTGCACATGTACTTGTGCCTTCTTGTGAGAATGCGCAAAATTAAACTACTTGACTAAACTTCAAAAGCTTTTAATGAGGAAAACTACACATACAGCACTCAGTGGAGTTCTGCTCAGTGTTATTGCTAACTCACATATTCTGAAAGGTCACACTGGCAGTCATGGGTCAGGAAAAACAAGCATGAACCTTTTGACCCACATTTTAAAAACGCATGTTTTGCTCTCATCCAGGGCAAGTGAATTATTTTCCCTAGACAGCAAAGAACAAGGGAGCTGGTGCGTAAAACCCATCCTGGCGTCTCACTTTGCTCTGGTAAATATATCCATTCAGATTGTCTGATACTGACATAACAAGGCACTGGCTATAGAGGAACACAAGCAACAAGATTCCACAACATTCCAGTGTTCTCTTCTAGCAAATGTAGCCTCGCCTTCCGTAACACAACACAGCCAGTTCATCACTGATCTGGATTTGTTGTTTTAATTTAAATATTAATACTCAAGAATGTATGTTTACACACAGTACTGTGCAAATGTCTTGGGCACCTGAGAAAATAAAATTGAAAAACTTTAGATGTACAGTGAGGGTTTTTTACAGTAATATAACTTAATATACCAAGTAAAAAGAATAAATAGTAAAAAATAATTTTAAAAAGTAAAAAGAATAAATACAAATAACATTATAAATAGTAAATAGTGACTTTATGTTCAGTATATCAGTGTGTTCCTTGTGGAAGCCCAGTATTACTTGCATTTTTCATCAGAAACCTGGTTTGACTCGATCAGTCCTTCACTAAATTAAATCAGGAGCTGCTGGCTGAATTTCACAAACCGAAACAACGGCTGGAGGAACCGAGGAGAAATCTGGAACCGAACCTATGTTCTCCCCACCAGCTCACAAAATATCAACTCCTTTAATTCAAACAAAACAAATCTTGATATTTTACTGCTTCCTCGTTTGTTTGCATTTATTCTAAATGTTAACTCTGCTAGCAGAAAGACAAGTTATCCCACGTCGAGAAAATGGGTTTAAACAATTTGCATAGGTGCCTAAGACTCTTGCACAGTACTGTATATAATCTCTACTAATCCGTAAATAAAACTGACACGGTGCCCACACGTAAGCTGCTGATGAAAGTCAAAGCAGTTAGCCAGCCAGAAACTAAATGCCAGAGGCTGGGGGTTACTGAAAGCTGCATGCGATTGGAACACGTTGAGGGGAAATCCTGCCTTTTGTGGCCCGTGGCTTTAATTTAGCAGCCAGGACCAGACTCTATACCTCAGCTAGGTCCATCTCTGAGTCAAGCTCAAATGCAGACCCAGCCAGAATTCCAGACTCAACATCAAATGCAGAGCCAGAACCAGAATCAGGATCAAATCCAGAACCACTAAACCAGTCCTCAATTACCTGAAACACAGCATGGATCAACTGATACAGAGTCAACACAGGGCACACTTTCACAATGTGCTAACACAGGCTGACTCAGCTTTATCACTGCAATGTGTGAAGTTGGGTGACAAGTGTCATATAGCTGAGTTACTTACATCAATGTTATTGCTGGGCCAGTATCATGTTTATGATATTTTATTATATGAGTTGATAAATCCTCTGAATTAAAATCTTGCTGATTATGATGACAATGGTCTTCCTTATAATGATGTTTACTAAAAATAACATTTTACTTAAACATAAATCAGCCGAGATATGGTTGGGGTTGAAAATTTGCTCTGATTAAGACTAAGTTTTGGACTGGGGCTACAAGACGTAACTAATGATACATTTTCCATGCCTTAATCAACACATAATCACAGTGAGTTGTTAAGTAATCCTAAATAGACTTGCTGGTCATAGAATTCCATTACTTGTTAGTTCAATTTTTGTTCAAAGTATTGCTTTAATCTGGATGAACTCTTAATAAGTAAACATCAGAGAGCAAATGTATACTCACTGGAATTCCAGGTTTACCCATCTCCCCATCCTTCCCGGCTTTTCCAGGAGCTCCCGGAGGCCCTGTTGGCCCTGGAGAGAGACTTAGGGAAGGGCCGGGTGGACCAGGCTGCCCTGGAGGCCCTGGAGGACCTGGCGGACCCTGGTAGAGAAACACCAAGGTTAAAAGATATCAAGCCAGCAAGTCTAGTCATAGTTTTTGTACCATTTAGTATTTATTTGATCCAACAATTTTGCAAAAGCAAAATAAAAGTTAGGTTATATGATGCAAACAAATGTTTGGAGAGTAGGAAACTCACCCTGATGACCTCAGTGTCACTGTCGAAGTCCTCAAAACCTGAGCCATCAATAGCATCCTGCATCAGGATAATGAACAAGATTGTGAGCTTACTGTGTTTTTATATATATAAAACACACAGTGTTCTCTTGACAGTACCAAAAAATGTATACAGTTATATTTTATTTGGAAATGTAGCTGAATTTACGTTTATGTAGTGTGCCAAATAAACAATGGCACCTTTGATGCTCATGCCTTTAATGCTGCACAAAAATACAAGTCTCTAATGACAATGTTCCCTTTAAGGTAACAGGATAAAGAGGGAGGTAGCAGGTGTTTCCATCTGGAGGAAGAGCAAAGGTTTCTGTTGTTTGTATTTCCTTTTCCCCTGATACCTACTTAAGGCAAGATCAAGAACATACCACATTTCGAAACCCTCCTGATCGTCCTGGTGGTCCAGGAGGTCCGGGAAGCCCAGGTAGACCAACTCCAGGATCACCCTGAAAAAGAAACCTTATTAAGGCATCGGGTTCTTCCATTTAACTGTTAGAATCCTCTATTACATTGAATATAACAAATATGTGATGACGGTAGTGTTCAAATATTTCTCACTTGGAATTCTCACTTGCAAATGTGCAAATACATTATCAGTACTCAAAAATGTTGATTCGGAATGTAAATTTAATGAAACGTATGCCTTATGTAACCATGTAATTATGTTAATGCATAAGTACACTAGAAATAACAGTATAAATGATGTCTAAGGGTTATGTACTCATTGGGTTATTAGCAGTATGTTGCTTCTTCTGGTTGTTCTTACCTTTTCACCTTTGAGGCCTGGTTCGCCTGGTTCTCCTGGAAAGCCTTGAGTTCCAGTTTCACCCTGTGGGAACAGCAGAAAAATATATGTTTAGAAATTACAGAACTCCAAGGGAATCCAAATGTAAAGCGAGTTCTTCACACACAAAAAACACACAGATACACACACACACACACACACAACATGCCCAGATGCACCCCATATGTGAGAAGTGAACCCCTTATTATGAAAGGGGAGAAAGGCAGGTCACAGAGCTGGATTTGGTTTAATCAGGCACACAGGTGTTGAGACAGGTGCTGCTATTACCCCCAATCAAACCTACACACAGATGAAAGGCTCTGGGACCACCACTGAAGCCTCGCTCGCTTCTACGTGTCTACTCTCCAATCCACCAGCCGTGACTAGCCAATGATGGGGCTGCATCCAGAGGTATTCTGTTCTCCTCATTTCTCAAAACATTTCCATGCAATTTTCCTCATTTTTTGGCTTAGACGTCAGCTCTGCTGCACATGTGTGGGACACTGAGAGGCCTGAGCTCGTTTGGACTGTGGCTGGCACGGTTTGAGTAAACAAGGTTTATTTGATAGTATACAGAGTAGAGAATATGTGGTCTCATGTAGGGTAATCACTCTGGCATCCAGAGTGGTGAAAGTGGTAAAAACGTTTAAACTTGGGTGGAACTCTGTTGTTTCGCTGCTGCAGTGGCTGAGTCACAGCCTGGCATGCTGCATCTCATAAATTTTCTAAACATAAACACTTCTACATATAAGCACAACACTGAAGTCACAAGTCAGGAATGAGAGACGGGACGATACTCACTGGACTGCCATCACTTCCACGGCTTCCCTGAAAAACAAATGCATTTCAAATTAAGTCTGAATTCAGAAGATGAAAAGACTGATAGATATACTGTACTGTGCAAAAGTCTTAGACACCTATGCAAATTGTTTAAAGCCATTTTTCTCAGTGTGCGATAAAGTGTCTTTCTGCCAGCAAAGTCAGTATAGTAGAATGAATGCAAAGAAACAAGAAAGCAGTAAAAAAGTATCAAGATTTGTTTTGTAAATAAGTAGTTGATTTTTTGTGAGCTGGCCAGGAGAACACAGGCTGTTTGACTTCCAAACTGAGATATAATGACATTGGCTATAACTGCATTTTTTTTTTACACTTAGGCTGAAAAGTCTGTCTACTGACTATTCTGTAGCTGATTGAATAAAAAATATGTGGCAGAATTGAATTAATTTCATACAACAGTTTATTTTTCATAGTGTACTGCTCAAAAGAGTCGAAAATCTAAAAAATCAAAAGAATATTGCACATCTGTGTAGTATAAACTGACAGGGCTTATTATCAGTGTGTGAACTTGAATGCAGGCAGTTGCGTAACACCACAAAATACCATCTATGTTGTTGCCAACAGCTAAACCCGGTCTCACCTTGTGAAGAAATGTGGGAATGGCAAAACCACTATTAAACACTTCAAGTCAAAGGTCTACTTTACAAGGTATTGACAAGCTCTTAAATGAGACAGATGCCCTCTGATGTATAATCAACAAAACAAAATCAGGCTTCATCCTCACATGACTCTCAAAACAACAGACTGCTGAAAAACAAAGTTTGTTTCTCGCTGAGCTGCCAAATGAGCCACGTTTGTGGAATGTAGCAGAAGAGATGGGTGTGCTGAATTCAGGTTTAATCATCTGCCAAAGGCCTCTGTGTGTGTAGTGGGAAGTTAAGTTGAAACAGTCAGATGCGCTGCAACATGACGGCCGTGGTCAGATCGAAGAAAGCATAATTTCAGCAGCTCAGATTTACTGCTGCGTTGCTTTTACGGGAACTCTGAGTTTTTAACACAACAGTGATTTGAGCAGGCATCAGTTTTTAATGTGATGTGCTTGATGTTTAAAGACAAATTCTTCCCATTGCTTGAAAAGGCTGCATAATTCAATAATTAAGGCTGGCTTGATGTTAACTTTTTTTGTACGGTGTCCTTGAGTATTGTGAAAGGCGCCTATAAATAAAATGTATTATTATTATTATTATTGTTATTATTATTATTATTATTAGTATTATTATTATTAGTATTATTATTAGTATTATTATTATTGTTATTATTATTATTATTAACTGGTTCATTGTAGAGAAATTTACCGACTTGGATTTCTCTACAGTGGTGGGGATAGGAACCAGGAGTCACAATGTTTACAATGCACATGTTTTATTCACAATCCAAAACCTTCCAGCAAACCTAAATGTGTCTTTTGAGTTTTACATTTCTATGGAAAGTATTTTTCCTTATTACACCCTGTGTGTGCCCCCCCAACATAAAGGTAGTTAAAGAAGTATATATTTCCTCTAAAGGAATAATGTAATATGGTAATAATATATTATTTCTCTAAAGGAACAACATAATATGGTAAGTATAATATAATAAAAAGCAGGTATAAGGCTGCTTTGTATAACAACAACCAAGGCTTTTAATATTTCAGACGTCTGGTTCCTATCACCAACATGAACAATTCAGTCAATTTCACATCAACCCTGCTCTGTCTTTGCTTACACCTTAACCAGTTATGCAAAACTGATTACTAATATTTGTTAAAAGTTATTTGGCAACTAACTGCACTTACAGGTAGGCCGTCCTTCCCTGGAGCTCCAGGAGGTCCAGGTGGTCCCTGGGGCCCTGGCTGTCCAAACCAGGCTGAGGTGTCTCCTCGTGGAGCTGATGGACTGGATGTGCCTGGAGGTCCTGGAGGTCCAGGAGGTCCAGGGTCTCCTTTCTCTCCTTTCTGTCCTGGCATTATCCCTGGATACACCTGTCCGTGACCAAACGAAACAAAATAAGGGACAGGATGCAAACCAACTATTTTCTTTAAAATGTCTAAGTCTTCAGATTAAGGCATAGATACAGTAGGTTTAAGAAAAATACATATATTTCCGAACAACAGTGTTTACCTTTATGTCTCCTTTCTGATACACAGCTTCCTCTGTCCTGGTTGGCTCTGTGTGCAAAACAGAAACAAAGAATGAAAGAATGATCAAATTGAATGAAATTTTATGGAAAAAATATTCATTTATTAATCGTTATAAAATTTAGCAACACAAACAAGACATTAATTTAATACATTTAATTTAAAAACATGAGCTACAGAAGCTAAATAAGAAGTAATCAAACAGTTCAGGTAGCTAATTTTCTTTTTTTTTTCAATTACAGTTTTACTTGATAGTTGAAGCTTTTAACTAATGCAAATAATGGACATGGGCAGTTTTGAAATCCACTTCCTGCTCACAGCCAAAACCAAATTCAAATCCAAACTCATCCTTAGCAAAAGTCAGTATGTTATTTTATGAGTTTTGTTAAACATAAAAAAACATGATCTCTGTGCATTAAAAGGTGTATAAGAAAGCTAGAGACATGGTAGCACTTTGGCTGCCTCTCCTGGACAAACAAAAGAACTACTGCTCATCCAATATTAGGCAAACCAAAAAAGACATGAGTACTTCATTAGTGTTCCTAATCCACTGTTTTAGTCTGACTGTGTAATCACGGGTTCTTGGACAGCTGAAGTCAATTTATCCAATCAGAAGAACACATAGAGAGCTTAGTAGAGCTTTCTTACAAGCAACTTTAAAGAAATGGTATCAAAAAACATTTAATGTACAGAATTTTCCACTTCTTCCACATGTAGTTGATCAGCCAAGACATGTTTGGTGCCCAGATTTTGCTTCTTTAGTTGAAAGCTGGAACTACGAATCTGTCGTGCCAAACAAACACTAGAAGTCACCCAGATTGCTTTCATACCAAAACTTCACCAAAACTACTCACAATCTACTCAAACCACATTCTGCTCTTCATTAAGGAGGCTTCCTGTGAGCTATTAAATGGACAGCCCTTTCAGACAACACCAAGGCTGCTATTCAGAAAGCAGTCTTACATTCCTCTGTACAGATTCCTCTGTACTGACGTTCAGGGTCACAATTCCTGATCAGCACTCCTACTGCTGAGGCGATCTGTGAAAACAGACCCTGTTGTCTCAAGTGGCTGAAGCTTTCAGCTACATATTCATATCTGGTTCTGTTTTATACCTCACAGAAAGTCACAACATTTCTGATCAAGTAGATTTGATTTAAGTGGGAAATTGATCTTGACTGATCAAGTAGATCTGGAGTAAGTGGAAAATTGATCTTGATTGAACAAGTAGATCTGGAGTATGCAGAAAATTGTGGAAATTTCATTTATCATCTTATCTTTCCTTTAAGGTGAGCAAACTCACCTTTCTTGGTGATGGTCTCGACCTCCTGATCAGAGGAACCCTCTTCCAGATCTTCATCATCAGATGGAGCTTCAGGCAGTGGTTCAGTAGGGGGTGCTCGGACAGGAATGGTCTCGTCTTCCTCTGGCTATAAGAAGAAGAGCAGGGGAGGCAGAGGCAGTTTTCTTCAAACACACACTGAGGCACAGATCGAGAGTTTGTAAAGCATACTTTCAAAAAGCACTTGATCGTCCTCAGTGGAGACAGGACCAGTCAAATTTTGCCATTTCAATTGCTATGTTATAGTGGTGTTGCATGGAAAGACTTGATGTTACTGCCTGAAAGCTAGAAAAGTGGATTTACTGTCTATAAAATTGGTTTCATCTTGTTGATTATCCACAAAATACCAAAGGAGCAAAGGGGGCATTTGGCTGACACTCTTATCCAGAGTGACTTACAATCATTAGTTACAGGGACAGTCCCCCTGGAGCACCTGAGGGTTAAGTGTCTTGCTCAAGGACACAGTGGTAGAAAGCAGGGGGGTTTGAACCTGCAGCTTTGTGGTCATCGGGTTCACAAGCAAGTGTTTTACCCACGAGGCGCTTCCAACACTACCCCAAAAAATTATTCCGCAGACTTTTGTGGCATTATGGTCAAAGCAAATATTCCATCATCCTGCAGCTAAGAATCAACATTAAAAAAAGCATTGAAAAATGAAAAAGCATTGACTCAAAATGATTAAGTTCATTATCATACTGCAAACCAAACAATTACTAAATGAATACTCATTTTGTATCACCACCACTTTCTTAGGCTTTTATTCTTCTATGCAGTTTTCTAGGGACCACCAACCTGCTTCCCCTGGTTATGACCTAATATTGGTTAAACTGCATAATTCTTGACACTCTCTCAATCTCTTTGCCACTTAGTACCTGGATTCACTGTTTTCTTTCTTTCTTTCTTTCTTTCTGTCTTTCTTTCTTTCTTTTGTTTGCGCTTTCTTTCACTCTTTCGTTCTTTCTTTCACCTCAGCCTTCTTAATTAAAGCCTGGACAAAGAGCTCTCTAAAATCCAGATTAAAAACACACTGGTTGTTGCAATAGGCTTGTTTTCTTCTGCAATGCGTAATCATGCTGTAATTTCAGCTGAACCATGTCTTATCTTTGCAATGTTTCAGTTATCTTCCCACAGAAAGCACTCTGAGCTTTTGTAGCAGAAATTAAAAGTGGGATATAAATAAAGAAGATTATTACAGTGGTCATTTTGACCCATGTATTGCTTTGGCTTCTGTTAGACCACACAGCAAATTGCAGGAACTGCACAAGGAATGCAGTCACCAAAGAGCTTGTGTGTGTTCAGCTGAGAAGACAGGATATGATAAAGTGTGTTTGTGCATATGTGTGTGTGCTTGTGTGTGTGTGTGTGTGTGTGCATGTGTGTGTGTGTGTGTGTGTGTGTGTGTGTGTGTGTATGCATACGTCTGTTGCAAGTCAAACTGCTGCTGTTTGAAGTGAACCTCATCCTGACATCAAAGTAAATCCGCCGAAGGCTAAAATTAAACATTCACAAAATGTATATTTCCAAGAAAACAACTCTGACATAGAAGATTTGTACTAGTGAAATGCCAGCCTTATCAAAATGTTTAGGCTCCCATGGTTCCTTCAAAGACGTCGGAGTTGTTTAAGGACAAGGCGGACTTTCGGAGGCAAGGAGGCTGATAGTGAGTGAATTCTTATCTTAGAAATGCAGACGGTGGAGCTATTAAGAAATGCAGACGTCTCAATGTGTCAGAAAGAGCTCTTTCAGAGGAGGAAATGTTTTCCTCCTGATGCTCCGGCAGTGTGAGTGCTGGCACATTCATCAGAATTTCAGCACGACATGCTGAGAGCACGGCCAAGCAGTTGTGTGTGTGTGTGTGTGTGGGTTTGAGTGCATGTGAAAGTGTGTGTCCAGGCGTACAGTAACCGTCTGTTCTGCTTGTAAGACGGAACTGTTTAAATGTTATGATGTCTCTGCAATTCTGCAGCCAAGATGACCGAACACAGATATGCGAGCATGTGTGTGTGTGCGTGTATGTTTGCGTGCATGTGTGCTTGTGGCTGTGTGTGTGTGTATGTGTGTGTGCATGTGACCGTGTGTGCGTGTGTGCAGGAGTGCGTGTATTTGTGCATGTGTGAGTGTGTGTGCTTCTGCGTGTGTGTGTTTGCGTGTGTGTGTGTGTGTGCTTTTGTGTGTATGTTTGTGTGTGTGTTTGCGTGTGTGTTTATGTGAGTGTGTGTGTGTGTGTGTGTATTTGCGTGTGTGTTTGTGTGTGTGTGTGTGTGAGTGTGTGTGTAAGGGTGTGCATGAGTGGGTGTTGCTGCTCACCATGGGGTATTTTCTCTCCTCCACTACTTTCTTCACTTCGTCCATAGTCTCTGTGTCGTCATATTCATCATCCCCACTGCTGTAGCCAGATGCCTACAGTGCACACACACACACACACACACACACACACACACACACACACACACACACACACCAACACACACACACCCACACACACACACACACCCACACACACACACCCCACACCCACA
>JBBIGA010000007.1:8341048-8356016 GCA_037576975.1 Alestes dentex
AACATAAGGGCTCTGTTCCACCCTAGAAGAGAAAACTAATCAAATTTTCTCTCAGAGCATGCTCAAAAAACAGTTGACCTTCTATAGAACCTGTGTCATTACATCGTCTTTTTTAAGGGTGTAGCTTATATCAGAGAGAGATGAGCAGAAAAATACTCTACTGTGTCCTGATAACATCACATGTTCTCCACAAGCGTTGCAACTAACATTGCAAACTTTCAAGGACTGGCCTTGAGACCTCCTGGAATTGTAAACATTCTTTGTTGTTGTTGTTTAAAGAATCATGGGAAAATGCGTTACTACAAGTGTCTCTTTTCTGACATGGCTAAAAACCCCATTTACATGTGAGAAAATCTTATGCGTAATCAGTTTTATAGAACCTGTTGCATTTTTGCAGTTTTCCCCTGCATTCAGCTAAGAATGTTCATGGTTGTCTGAAACAAACCACACTTAGGAAAAAACTGTGCTGTTCATGGTACAAACACCATCACTTAGGTGGTACATCTTCATTACTTTTAGTTAAGGCATTTAATTGTACCTTATTTAATTGCAATTATAATCTGCCTTGACTCCATTCACCATCTAAACCCTCTGTTTAGGTAAGATTCACGATCTCCTATGAAAGTGAGTTTAGCACTTTTCTTTAATTGGGCATACAGAACTATGCTGTGCCTTGTGAAAGTACATGTATGTTGTTTGTGCCTTGGGAGACTTTACAGGACAATTCTTTTTCAGTGCACTTATTTAGCAATGAGTTTGATGAACTGATAACAGAACCTCAAAATGCCTCTAAAAAGGTATTTCTGTAAATTTAATGAAAAGGTTAATAAGCATCTGTAAAAAAAATCTTGGATTCTCATCAGATGTAGTTGGCACAACCAACTCTTCCAAAACACAGTATGATGCCAACTCTACGGCAAGGTTCTTCTGTAAAGAGCCATACAACTCATGGAACTATTTGGTTCTTTGCATGGTTTAATAGCTCTTCTGTACACTTAAAATGGTTTTATGACCATTAGCCAAATGATTCTATATAACACCAAAAAAGCTCTTTAATAATAGATTTTAATAATTTAATAATAGATTATTTTCAATAATCTATTTATGTATTTAGATGTTTCTTTTTAGACATTCCATGTTTAGGATGCATGATGGAGAAACTGTTACATTTGTTTTTTCAAAGAACATGTTGAGAATTATACAGCACTAAAAAAGCTTCTCACTACTCCCTACTTAAAGATTTAGCACTCACCCGCTGTCTTGAAAGTTTGAATGTTTCTTCACATTGTGAGTTGCTGTGGATACAAATGCCTGCCAAATGAATTTAATGTAATAAAGTAAAGTAATGTCAGAAAGGCATTCTTTGGTGCAACACATAACTCTTTTTTCTAAGAGTGTACCCCAGTTTTGACATTGACAAGAATGACCATCTCTTGTTTTTAGCAACATCCAAGCACATTCAAATGTTTTTCTTCTACTAATCAAGCTTTTTTGTTGGGTATAAAAACTTTTTGGACCCATTCAGTTTGCTTCTAGACTAAAACTGAATCACCGGCCAGAGGAGAATGATGTCAGAGGCACCACACCTGATCACCAGAACAGACAGACAAAGATTTGTCATACACCAACGGATTGTGGTTCGTTAATCATCATTCAGCAAAGAGAACAAGAAAGTATTCTTGCCATTTCATTAAAAAACACATACTGAGATCCTGCTTCTAATGCTTGTAAAGCTTTATTAGCTTCTCAATGAGCTCCAACCAGAATCAGTTTTTTTCAACAATGTTTGTAATGAGATTTCAGTATCAATTGGATATGAAGCAATAATGCAATTTTCTAAATCATGGAAGACATACCAATACTAGACATAAGTGCACCCACAAATAAGACTAAGATTTATGCTTCTTACAGTGAACAATTTACACACTGTACTGGATGGGTCAAAGTAAGGTTGAGATGTCAGGCTGTCTTGGCTTTTATGAGTCATCTGCTTCGAAATAAATGAAGAGAGAAGAAGCCCAGAGAGCGACCCTAGGTCTAGATAAAAGGCCTTAGATAACTGATTTGTTAAATTGTCTAATATATCCTAGTGTACATCTGGACATGAAGCAGAAGGGAGCTAGGCTTCCAATTCAGGTTGTCCTGTGTGTTGCAACATCTGTAGTGACAAAAAGAGATGAGATATAGCTTTCTACCTTCCAGCTTTATTAAAGGCTGAAAACATTGCTGTACTAATGCACTATATCCTTGCTTAACAGCACTATTTAATTAATTTACCAGAAACGTCTGAAGTGAAAGGTCCAGACTGTTTCTGATCTTATAGCCTTAAGCAATTAGATAGCCTGTGTAATACTAACAGCTCATAAACTCAGATCAGCTCATGCTTTCGTTGTCAAAACAAGACTTGAGGCTTTTGTAAGACTCAGATTCAAGACTTTGTACAACCTTGAAGCTTTCTATAATCCTCCAACCATGGGGTAAGTCAGCCACCACAGCGTGGTCACCACAACACATGACTTCACTTTGGTAGACATCTGGGAGACGGTGATCAAACATTCAAGAACGTCTTAAAACGATGAATCCTTGAGCATGGGTCATGATTCAGTCGTAGGGTATTCCAGTTAGATGTGGTGTGGAATCCACTCACCCCAATGCTGTCTCAAAGGTGCTGAGGAGAGCAAAAACAGAGTGTCAGACACTGGAATTTCTATCCCTAACCACACTGATACAGCAGCTTCCATCCAGCATAGCACAGCCAGAGAAAACCTTCAAGAACGTTCCTTTAGAGACAGCAATAAGAGACAATGGCAAGCTTGATGGCTCCACTGTTGCAAGAACATTGTTTCATGTTTGGGCAGCCATGGTTGAGGAGCCACTTTTAAGATAGCTCTCGAAGGTTGTTGTATGATTGCATGCTTAAGTGATTCTGTCATTCTGGCATGTTTTAGTTGCCACTAAGGAAAAGCCAGACAGGACTCTGCAGGAGCCAGTACATGCAGTATTATAGAAAAACAGAAAAATTAGTCCGCTTAAAGAACTATTCAGCCAAAACCGCAAGTTTATGCAGCCACTCTGCCAGCTTGAGAGTCCATACAGATAAAAGAACATTTTATACTATGTTTACAGCATTTAGCAGATGCTTTTATCCAAAGCGACTTCCATTCCCTAACTACAGGGGACAGTCTTCCTTGAGCAAGTTGGGGTAAAGGGTCTTGGTCAGGAACCCAGTGGTGGTATGCTGAAGGTAGGATTCAAACCCATGACCTCTCGGTCCAGAGGAAAGTATACTATCCACTAGGCCACCACCATTCCTTTCTATGCACTGTGCAAGTTTTTTCCTTCAGAGACCCTTTTGTTATTAGGGTATTTTTTCATTGGTCTTCTTTGAGTTTATTTTTTTCTAGGCATTGTTTAGCCATGCAATGAATACCTAACCCAGCTAACTTGTTAGCAATGTCCTGGCACACCTTTCTCACAGCATTAAATTCCCTCACTGAAATTTATCGTCAGCCCAAATAAATAGTAGTTCTTCTACTTCATCGACTTCCCAGTTAGTTTGTATTTCTGTTGGTTTTTTTTTTTGCACGGACAGTTAAAAAAACAATGCGGTTAGCTTGGCTGCAGCCTGCTTTTGGTCTTGTTCTGTTTTTTCTCACTCACATGTAAAAATATGAACTGTACTAAATACAAATAATGTTGTGTTAGCATCCTAACTACATTATACTCAGTTTTATTTGAAATTGTATAGATTTTTTTATTATAACAAATCAGCTTTTCAACTGCCACCTTAGTGAACTCTTTACAAAGTGATAATTCTAAAAATACTCAATACAATTGCTAAACTGTATGTGTTGTTAGAGATTACTTACCATCATGTACTTACCATCAGTAAACCATAAAACTGGAACCTTCAGTACCTGACTGGCACCTATGGTAAAAGCACAGTTCAACTTTCAATAATTATTAGAAACCTGCAGTTTTGAGCAGATGTCCTCTAAAAGGCCAAACACTTTACAATGCTTTTTTGAAGCTACAATGACAGCTTGCTTTAAATCATTTTATAACTCAGAACAAGTGTCTATTCCCAAATGTGTGTGACAGAGCCAGTCTACCACTATAGGAAACCACAGCATTTATAACTCATGTCATCTTTGCATTTCAAACTGGGATGAGATTCTCAGCCAAATGCAAATAGCTTTAAAATGTTGTGGTGAAACAGACGACCACTACTACACCCTTTTAAAAGAGGGTATTTTTTAAATGAGTGTCAGACAAGCCTAAGGTCATGGTAAATATCACGCAAACTGGGTGTTCACTTGGAAGGCACTCACAGTGCACTATATCACAGGCTGAGATTTACAGGCTGGCAGTGGTGGGAACATCTGGGGCCTTTTGCAAGAATCTTCTGTCTCATGGGTGTGGGTGTCATTCGAAAAAATCTTCACGCATCTCAAATACGTTCATCTTTATTTCTCCCCATGAAAAAATCATTGACACTCTTTTAGGTCAGAGATAACACCAACCACAGCCATGCACTTACATTATTAATCACAGCCTCTTAAACAGCTTCAGTCTTCTTTTTTAAAACATGTTACTAAGACCTCATTTCTCTCAGTTTGACATGTCTCTTGCTTAAAACTGTATGAGAACAGTATATAGTTAATAAATAGTTTTGCTGAAAAGTTGGTCATTTTGCTAATGCTTGGAAAAGATCTCCATGGTGACGTGCTGCTGTTGTAGGAAAACAGCGACGTTGAAGGGTAGAGTCAGGAATGAAGAGAGAGAAACTGTGGGCGGCAGAACGGAGGCAGATTACGAATGAAACTCGAGGTTTATAGTGAGTCAGCACAGCCTGTGAGAACTGAGGAGAGAACGCTGTCTGAAAGCACATTCTTCCCCCAGAAAAACAAATGCAGCTTTAGCTTAAGACGAAAGCCAAGAGTATGCTTATTAAGGACATTATTTTTCTCGTATTATTTTCTAAATAATTACGTTCTTGGGTCCTAGTTCTGGTAGATCACTTTATTTAACCGTTTTGTGGTTAACCCATCCCTAGTTCAGTGGGGGAAACTAAATAAAAAACAACTTTCATGTTCTTTACTTGACAGAGATGTATTACAAAATTAACTTAAAATGTGATTTATAGTTGTAGTCTAAAAAAAGTTTTGGTAAAATCATTTTCCTTAAATAAACTATGTCCTCGATTGTCTTCGAAAACTTACCGTATAAATTTATGTTGAAAATTACAGTGTGGTTTTCCAATAACAAGCAATGACAGCAGCTTCTAAGAGTTAGGTGCCAGAATGTCATGAATTGTTTCAAAGAAGGAGAAGTGCTGAAATGTGCAGGGGCCCTTCAGGGGTGTCTCATAGTAATAACACAAAAATGAATATTTGATAAAGGAAATAGAGAAGTTAGATGGACATCCAGTGAAAACTAACTAAATGTTTTTCACCAGCAGTGCTCTATGACGTTCAGGAAGGACCAACTGGCAGTGGCAAGTATATATTGTTAATGATGCATTCATTTATGTTGGTTTTGTTAATGGGATGAAACTGAAGCATGAGAGTAGGTACTGATGAATGAGAAAGTAGAAATATTCATTTTTGTCACCCAGAAACAGAAAATGAGCAGTGACACAAGAACAGCTGAGATTTTTGACCACAACGAAAAGCACATTGTGTGTCTTCTGGCCACCCTCTATTACAGAGCTTTGAAAGACCTTTGTGTTATCGCATGCCTTTGGAGTCAAACCAGAGTGTAAACACAGACTCACGGTGTGCACAAGGCTCAAAGAATCAAACTCAACACTAACCTGCCAAAACAACTGAGAACTGTCCCCAACAAGACCCCCGAAAACCATCCGCCAAAAACAGCTCCAGACAACACCGTAAACTCTAAATCCAGTGGATATATGTAATCATAATATGAATAAACCTTATTTTGGATTGAGAGGCTGAGGAAAGCACTCAAATGTGGAAAGAAATACAATTAATGCTGCTCTGATTCAGCCAAGTAGTTACAGATTCAGAAGTTGCTGTACTGATTATGCTCAGTGCTCTATTTAGGAAGATTCATGGGTTCAGTCTCTTGCAGGCCCCAGTTGAGTTCTCCAGGTCTTCATGAAAAAAGGAAATAAAGAACCAAATAAAGCTAAGAATAGCTGGTTCCTCTGACTTTTCCCTCATAAGGTCACGATTAGTCAGCGAAAGAGCTGGAGGAGGGAGAGCCCCAGCGGAGGTTGTGTTGACTTACTCTCTGAGTGAGAGTGGCTTCTACGTTTGCTCATCGTTTTTCACACACATGCTACCTCTCACCCACACATACACACCGAGAGAGAGAGAGAGAGAGAAATAGAGAGAGAGAGCCTTGTCCATTCCTTTTCTTTCTTTCTTTTTGGTCTCATTTTTATTGGCCACCATCCCTATATATACTCTATAAATGCTGAAACCAAACAGCTCTATGTGTATATACAGCATGTATTTTCTTTTTAGTGTCTTAATGAAAGATGTTGCTATGCATGCAATTTTTTGAATAATGAATAAGAATAAAAGAAGATAGAATAAGAAGCATGAAGCTCACGTTTTTAGTTTGTAGGATCAGTTTTGAAGACAAGTGCCAAATGAAGTCAGAGGTTATCTTAGGATTCAGAATCTTGGAAAGAGAAGATAAGGTAGCAAAGCATAGCCTGGGGAGGTGTGGCCTTCGTTAGCTTCAAAGCAGAAGCTGTGCTCCTGTTAGTAAACTATATGCATGCACCACACACATGCACACACACACACACACACACACACACACACACACACACACACATTTGTGTGCCTCTCACTGTGGGAGTTCCTGGAAGGAGTCTGCAGTTTGTCATCTTTGGCAGCTGTGATAAGCCTGAGCCTTTAAAAGAGGCCATTTATAATCTGTATTCTCCTAGACACACACTCCATTAATGTTACATGCTAAAAATTCACACCAGGGTGTCCAGATCTTTGATATTCACCACTGAGAGGTGTGACATATTAGTGACTATATTAGTGACTATATGTTGGATAATCTGAAACATGATACTAATCAAAGGCACTCTGTTCAGTTACAACTGCACTTTTATATTTCAGTACTCTGTCACATGTTCCAGTATTCAGTTCAAGCCAAAGGCCACATGTTTTAAAAAAGGGTGTCTTTCAGGGTTCTTTAGTGAAGACAAAGTTTATATATAGAATCTAACAACTGAAAAATTGTGTGAATCATTGCCAACTCCTTTAAACCTCCAGTTGGTTCTTTGCACTTTATGAAATGTTTACCATTCTAATCCTGCTACTGTCCCACAAGGTTATGATAGATTATGATTTATATTGACTTTCACATGAACTATTTATTTTTTGCTATTATTATTGTTACAATAATTAGTAATAATTGTTTTTATTGTAACAACAACAACAAACAACAATAATAACAACAAAATCAACAACAACAACAACAACAACAACAACAACAATAATAATAATAATAATAATAATAATAATAATAATAATAATAATAAACATGTTGTTTTATATCATCTCTTTCCCTTTTAAGTAATCTTTTACTTTAAAATTTTGAAAAATTTCTATGATGGACCAAAAAGTGTTAATAAAAATATTTTTGGAACTATGTAATCTTTTTTGCCAAGAGTGTGCCAAAGCTAAGACTTCTCTCCATCCAAGGCTCCACCAAATTATGTAACGGTTAACAAATGGAAATGGAGTTTTCATCCACCTAAGCAGTGCCAACACTTGGACGTTATTAACGGAAGGTTACCAATATTTTCCCATTAGTCCTTTTGGTTGAAAGACTGTTGGGAGAAAAGACATCTAGAAGTTGTGTTCAGTCCGAAGGTTTGCGCTGTCACAGTTTATGTCAGAGAACTGGTTGCTCACTGAGACTGTGCCACGGCATATAAAGCCAGCCATGCAGGCCTGGTACTTTGGCCACATCCATTCAGTGTGAGTGGAGGCTCTGGGGAAGATTGCTCATCTGGGAGGAGAGGAAAGCGGAGGAAATGCCAAATGCTGTGGGCACCAAGAGGAGTTTTGTGCAGTGCAGGAAGAAGCAAACTCCTTCACTGGAGCGCATACCGTAAACACAAACACATCAAAGTCAGCGAGACACCCACAAGAACACAACCATAGGAACTTTCCAACACTCATGTATAGTGCAAGAACAACAGACAGTTCCTTGTTTAACAGCCCAGTTTCTTGTTTAAAGGTCTCCATTTGACTTTTAAACCTACTCTCCTATAAACAGGCATGCCCAAGCACACACACACATGCACACATGTTTACATGCTACATTAAACTCCTTAATTGTATAAAATGGAGGAAAACATGTTCTTCCATGGTATGAGCTCTTTAAACTTACACTGAATAGAAAAGTAGGTTTGTCAAAGCGAGTGCAGGAGGATTCATAATACAGTGTGAACTATATTATGGCCTAAAATATGTCACTGCAGTATTAAACCATCTGCTCTCTCTCTGTGCTGATTCATCCATTTCTCGGGGCCCACACTTATTTTATGAATGACCGCTCTCCACTGAGACCAGCACAATTACCTCATGTTTAATTAGTCTCTAAATTATCTTAGTGTCACTCCCCCTGTGTTGTACGACTTTATGGAGTGTTTTAAAGGCCTGGTTACAATCATGGGGTCATACTTTCCATGCAGAATCACCACATTCCTGACACAAGCAAATGCAGATATCATAGACCAAGAAGTAAAACGACTAAACGGAAACAATGTGAGCAAGCCGACACAGGTCCTTTGGCTCTTCCTAGGCTGTAAACATCTACATGTTAATCTCCCTGTATATGGTCTGCTTGGAGAGATGTCAAAACTGTCCTGAACAGGGTGTTTTCAAGGCCACATGACGAAGTAATTACCTCAAGGAAGGGTCTCATGGCTCAAAAAGCATTGCAGCTCTCAGGGCCAAGCTTTGATGTGAAAGGGCTGCTTGGGATTTTTTTTTTTGTTTTGGGTGCCGAGTGAAGTCAGCATTAGTGGAACGCACAGACATGTTTGTCTAACCAGGCACTTTGCATGCTGAAAACACATCACTGCCTCGAGTGCACCAAATACAGAATGGTCAGAAAGCCACAGGGTTCCTTTTCAAGTCCGAGAACTTTTCCTATTCAGAATGACGAAGTCATGGGTTAGTCATATGTAACAATTACATGCACTTACATGTCAAACAGGTAAAAGCCACAATATGGACTTTCAGAACAACACGGCAATGCCACCTGGGCTGAATTTTCAGGACCACGATGTTGCGATCTTGCAATTCAAAGATCAATGAAAGTGACAACAATATAAATTGCATCACCCTATTTCTTCATTTAGACACTCAATGGGCTAGAACAGTTGTAATTGAGTAGTAACACACTGAAACCTCCAAGAGACATAAAACGGCTTTAGAAACCACTGATCATGAATTTAAACACAGCATGATCAAAGACATTTAAAAGTTCCTATTTGGTTCTGCTCCCAGATATACAGTTCTAGAAAAAAAACAAAACAAAACATTATAGTACAGAATGTTTTAACAGAACTTGAAAGTAGAAGTTGAAGCAAATCACTGTGCTTGAGTATGGCTGAGATACTTTTTTGAGCAGTACAGCATCCTTTGTTGAGTAGAATTAAATCATATTTGACTTTTTCTTTAGTTCATTTGTAATGCTTTTAATAGTAGCAGTAGTTTATTTCATAAAGCAGTTTAGTTCTCAAGGCCAATGAAAGTAGAGTAGCGCCCCATATGGAAAGACATGAAGTTTAATGGAGACAGAGAAAGGATAATAGCAAACAACAACCAGAACACATGTTGCTCCACCAAATTATGTAACTGTTAACAAATGGAAATGGAGTTTTCATGCACCTTTATTATTTGCTGCTAAATATGCCCATCTATTAAAGTGTTCTTCAGAGGGACACAAGTAATTATGCACTCCAAAGACCCCATTCTGACACCTTTATTTTTTGGAGTATACAGAGTGAGTAGTCATGACAAGTTAAGACTAAGAGAGTGACAATAAGTAATAAAGGAATGGTGCAATGAACGTAAAGTAAGGACAGGGTACTTCTCCAAAAGTCAGAGTCATTAGTGAAGACCATGGGTGAAACTGTAGCTGGAGTTAAAAGTAAAGGTTTGAAGGCCTATATCGTGAAAAATAAATGTTCTGTGTCTTTTTTTAATATCTGATGAAGTGTATAAACACTGTTTATTTGGAGATTAGCCAGTCAGAACATGGACTGTTTAACATAGATTTATCTTGAAAGCGTACTCACTAAACTGGTAAAAAGGGAAAAAGAGTATGTGTGGTACAAAAAGCATACAATGAACACCAGGGAAAAATATAAAATGTAACAAATATGGGCCCTTTAATTAATATGAAAATAAAAATACCCTTCACTGCTAGAAAAAACACAACAGTACAAATAACAAGTACAAACAAATATGCACAATCAGCTAAACAAGACATCAGTGAAAATCATAAAAGTGGGTGGAGCCAGATCAGAACTTTCTTCACAGCTTCATTTAAAAGTTGACAACCAAGGCAGTCTTATAAATATCCAAAGAAACTGAAACCATCAGCTAAAAACAGATAAGCCATTTTATTACAATGTAAAACTCCCCCCATTCTGAACGAACCCCTGGCTTTAAGAGACAGTCTTCCACCAACTCATCAGCCTGTCATCGCCAAGCTCCTCTTTAACTTTCTTTATTCCAACTGCTATCTCTGGCTTTGCTTTTGCCACCCCACTCTGTGCCAAACGCTAACTCCCAATAGCACCACAGTGGCAATGCTGCTATAACTCGCTCCTCTCTGCATATGCTGAGCCAGTCTGTAATGCAAATTACTGTGCTGAGGGTCAAAGCCAAGCTTTGCATACTCAATACATTCTATTCAAACATAATAGGAGTCAAGACTTTTTCCAAGCACTGTGGAAAAGAGCAATCACACACATTAAAAGGAAAAAAAAACATAAAACTCACATGCATAAAAACACATTGCTCCTGTGTGACTTCCAGACAAAGATTTATCTGCATTCTAAATACTTTGTGCCGAGTTATCTTCATCAAGTGGCATGTTGGCAGCATCTAGAGACCGAGAGGCTGAAGAGGAGCATCTGAGCTGGAATTAAAACAAACCAGACAGACTTGAGAAAGCCTTATGCCGTATTTGTGCTTTAACACTTATGGTAAACCTGCAGAGTCGCATCATTTCACACTCATCAGCTGAGCCACAAACCCTCATTCTGCAGGATGCAGTGAACTTAATTTCTGTAAAATATGCAAGTGGAAGAACATTTGCAGAGGCTGCTTTCATTCTGATTTTTTACCTCTTTCCATTTAGAGCCCTTTAGAAGGGGCAATGCATAAAGGCTACACTCTTTCCTTTGACTAGTCTTTTGTAATAGTTGGCTCAAATAGACAAAAAAGCAGATTTTGAACTCTCTACTGCAAAAACTGTATTTCACTGTGATATGCTTTAGTGCACCGCAGTCTACTGTTATTCACTGTGCTGAACTGTTCCCACTGTTAATTAATGTAGTACACTGCAACCCTATGTAGTACACTGGAACCTTCTGTAACCCACTGTAGTACACTGTAGCCCATTTAAACCCACTACAGTACATTGGAGCTTACTGGATCAAGATCGAGATCAAGTACAACATGTAGTGAAATGAGCGCCTGAGTCAACCCATAAGGCTGTGCAATAAAGTGATCAAATAATATAAATGAAATTAAAGAGAAATTTGGAAAGGCTAAACTAAGGTAATAAAATATACAGAAAAAAAGAAAAAGAAAAAAGGAGAAAAAGTTCACATGTAGCATATCTTCTTGCACCACGCCCTACATAAAGATTTTAGCGCTTAACTCTCCTCTTGTTCTCACACTGTCCTGATACTTGAGTGTTTCCTCAAATTGTAAGCTGCTTTGGATAAAGGTGTCTGCCAAATGAATGTAATGTAATGCAGTGCATTGTAATACACGTTATTCCAGTGCAGCCTGCTTTAGCGCTCTGTTGCCCACTTTGGCCAATTTGAATCCATCCTAATACAGTGTATTCAGGTGTAGTGCACTTCAGCCCATTGTAGTTTCTTGACTAGAAGGAAAAAATGATTGTAAATGCTGTAGCTTGCTCTGATATCATGCATTAAGTTTAGTCAAGCTTCACTCCAGTCAATTTTTATCCAGATGTAAAGGTGGAGGACCGCAGTCTATGGTGCAGAGCACTGTAGCCCACTGCAGTACATTGCAGACTGTGGCTCTCTGTATCCCCTGTAGTACTCTGTAGTCCCTGTTACCCACTGTAATGCTTTATATCTGATTTTAGCCCTCTGAGGTCCACGGCAGCTCACATCGACCCTACACTACTTACAAATTTAAACCACAAAGTAACAGTAAACCCTGAAGCTCAGTATAGCTGTGATATTATGTGTTGTATAAGGCCATGCATTGCTTCTGTAAAGTGTCCAAGACGCTTGAAAAGGTGTCTGTTTCTAATAACCATAGTTAATATGCCAGAATGGAACATTATGTTCTGCCAAAGTATGTTTTTCCTGTACACTCGCTTTGTGGAAATGTTCAGAGAGGAAGGCCCAATCCTAATCATTATATGTGTGTTTAAGTCATGTGTAATGGTAACAAAAATGCAAACCAAACATGTATGTGCATAGCAGAGCACACCAAAGCAAATGTCTCCCATGTACAGTCACATATTTCACTTCACCCACCTCCTACACTCTCACAATGAAACACTTTCACTCACTCTGACAAACACCAGCTAGGGCTGATTTTGTAGTGCACTAACTAGTGGGTGAAAATGACAGTTGGAATTTCGAACAACACTACAAAAAGGCTGATTCACTACATAGTGCCCTACGTAGTGAACGAGTGCACTTTTCGAACACAGCTTTTATTTAAGACTAAGTATTTTCAGGGGGGGTTCAGTTAATTGCCGAACCACTTTATTCTGCTGAAAAAGACTGCTGCCAATAGGGTTACTGTTGCCACAATGTTTGCTAGGTGGTAAATGTCAAAGTAACATCATTATGAATGCCAGGACTCAAGGTTTCCCAGTAGAACATTGCCTAGAGAAACACACTGCCTCAGCTGGATTGCCCACAGGGCATCCTGGTGCAACTGTAAGCAACACACACACAGCCCTCCACATGATGTAAAAGAAACATGATTCACCAGACAAGGCCACTTTCTTCCATTGCTATATTGTCCAGTTCTGATGGTCACATGGCCATTGTAGACACTTTTGGTAGTGGACAGGCATCAGCATGGGCACTCTGACTGCTCTGTGGATTAATGTCATAGGTGATTGATATATGTGAAGAATAGATCTGACAGCTTTTATGGAGTTAAATGCAAGTGAAAAATAAAAGTGATTGTTTTCTGTTTCTAAACTGACAGTGCTTGAAATTGATGAACAGATACAATGCCACAAAAACCCAGACTATGGTAAGGCATATCCCCAGTCACATACCCACACACACAAACACACACACACACACACACACACACACACACACACACACACACACACACACACACACACAATCATGGTTCAGTCTCTATTCTTGGGAGAGGTCCATGTCTTTGCTCTCCAGGAACCTGACAACAACCATTATATTCTACATTTAATTTACATGAAATAGTGAAGTAACATTGTCCTGACATGTGCTGTGCTCCTGAAGAGGCAAATAAAAGTCCAGCTCACTGCTCCCTTCAGACCCTCTCAAAACAGTCCACAGGCACACACACCTCCACACAGACTGCTTACAGATAGATGGAGTGATGATAGCTACTGAGTACTGGCTCATGCAGGTGAATTCACTCATGTGTGGAATATGTATTCACTCACTGCTCCTACAGTACAGTTCTTTCTCCTGCAGTGATGGCATGTATTTGACTGTTGTCTCAGTTTTGATGAAGCAGAAAGACTCTGAAGAGCAGGGGCAGTTACTGCTAGTATTCTGTGATGTTAAGTTAATAAAGAGTGTGGTTAGACTTTCTTGTGTTAGTGAATGTATGTGCATAAACTAACATTAGAAGTCTGTTAACCTTACCCTTTTCACTACAGTCAGGCGTAAAACACACCTGTAAAATCATTCTGTACAAAGAGTAACTTGGCCCATGACTAGAATGTATTTGTCATTACCCCATCAATATATTCTTATAGATCTAAAACTATGGTCAGAGCCAAAAGAATCCACACTAGTGGAAATTGTTCCTAATGGTAGTCTCTGCCTGTAGTATTTTGTAAAGTGAGCAAACTTGCATGTTTAAAGAGTCCAAAAGTATTTACATAAAAATAGCAATCATAAATCACCTGTCTTCCATTCTAGTTAAGTAGCACAGGGAAAATAATGTTTTGTGCATGAGAGGACTGTCATGAAACAGAAAAGGACTTTTTGTATTTTCAGCAATGGGAATTGCCTGGTTCATTAATTACGAGGGGTGTCAACATACTTTTGGGCATGTAGAGTTGTAACTTGATCAGAAACGTTACCTTAAATGTACATTAATGTAAAGAGAAGGGAAAGACACTAAGCAGAATTGAGTGGTGAAGGAGCAGGCCTCAGAATGATCTAGGGCCTGGAGTGTTATGACTAGTTAGGCACTTAAGCACAAGTCACCAGCCTTAACAATATACAGTCAACATGTTGTGGATGTGTAGACAGCAGAACCTCATCAAATACCATCACCCATCAGTCTCTTACTCAGAGAATCTCTCTCTCTCTCTCTCTCTCTCTCTCTCTCTCTCTCTCTCTCTCTCTCTCTCTCTCTCTCTCTCGCTCTCTCTCTCTCTCTCGCGCTCTCTCTCTCTCTCGCGTTCTCTCTCTCGCACACACACACACACACACACACACAAAGACACACACACACACACACACACACACACACACACACACATATGCGATCAACTG
>JBBIGA010000007.1:8356116-8368616 GCA_037576975.1 Alestes dentex
CTCTCTCTCTCTCTCTCTCTCTCTCTCTCTCTCTCTCTCTCTCTGTCTCTCTCTCTCTCTCTCTCTCTCTCTCTCTAGTTTTCTCTATCTGTCTCTCTTCTTACCTTTGTAAATAAACATGTAATTGTGTATAGAAATGAAATACAGCGAAGAAAATAGAGTAATAAATGACAGTTCAGTTAAAAAGTCATCACCATGATGGATTTTCTATATATTCTGAAATGCTGATTTGAATGATAGATTATGGTCTCGTTGTTGTTTTTCCCACAACAGCATTTGAACCATCAGGCCAGTCCTAAAAGCAGATCTATAAAGGGTGTCCCTCAGGCTGGGTTTGTACGGTACGAGAGTATTTAGTAGCTCTCAGATGGGCAGTGAGTGGTCCCCTGGTGCCGGTCAGGCTGTGATATGTGATAATGGAGGTTTTCCTTTGAGATAGCTATGGTGAGAGAGCTCTACACTGGAAGCCTTTGCTCCCATGGGAAGAGAGAAAGAAGAGAAAGGCAGGAAACTGAGGCAGCGCTGCAGGAAACTTACTGAGCTTTCACTTCTTCAGCACAATGCTACAGGGATGTATGTCTGTTTCAGCTTGTCTGTGTGTGCCAGTCTGTCTAGATATGAGTGTATGTCAGTGTGTACAAGTGTATCATTGTATTGGTATGCGTTGAGGCATATGTCTGCCTGTGCATGCATGTGTGTGTATCTCTATCTCAGTGGTGTGCATGTCTCTGTCTGTCTGTATTTCTGCTGTTCTCTCTGCTATGTGTGTGTGTGTGTGTACACATTTGTGTACCTGTGTATTTGTGTACTTGCGTTTATCTTTGTGTGAGTGTTTGCTGCTTGTGTACCAGTTTGTGTTTCTGTAAGTGTTTTTATGTGTCTTTGTCTCAGTGTCTTTGTGTGCTAATATCTGTCTATCTGAATTTGTGGTGGTCTCTCTGGTGTGTGTGTGTGTGAAATAGAGTGAGAGAGTGAGAGAGTGAGAGAGTGAGAGAGTGAGAGAGTGAGAGAGTGAGAGAGTGAGAGAGTGAGAGAGTGAGTGAGAGAGTGAGAGAGTGAGTGTGTGCAGGAAGCAGTACAGTGGAGGCTGATCAGTAAGGAAATGATCTTGCTGTGAGTTGCAGAGAGAGGAGAGGTGAGAGAATGGAGCGAGCGTTAGATGAGTGTGTTGAGAGAGCGGTCTGTTTATAGCTCAGCACTGTCTGCCTCACTGCTGCATGCTCTCCTCTCTGTCAGCAGCCTGCTCAGCAGATCCTTCCTGCTAATGTTGATGGTGTGGGGTGTACGCCGAGAACAAGAGGAGAGATATTTACAGATCACATTGTCTGCAGCTCCAGTGCACAGTTCTTTCATATACGACTTCAAACCTATCCAGGGGCGGCAGAAACTTACAGGCCCATTGAATAGATATCATTCCCATTTCTTAAATATCTTGATTTTTATTGTCTTCCCCCAAAGTCCACTTATGTCATTTTTATGGATGAATGTACCAAAAGCAGCCCTTATTCATTTTACCTTAAAAGTTCATTAATTATCCCAAGATTTTCTTTGTACAAGACATATATATGTAAAAGATCTATGTTCTGATTGGTTGACCTGTATTGTGTCTCATTCAAAAAGTAGTCTAGTCTAATATACTGCTTATGAACACGGTCCCCACGGGTTCTTCAGAATGTTGTTGAAAATAGACATATATGGACATGGGTGGGTGGCATGGTGGCACAGTGGGTATCACTGTACTGGGTCCGGAGTTCAGTTCACAGCTCTTTTGTGCTTTGTCACAGCTTGTTTGTGTGTTTTGTCAAGTTTCTTCTAACAGGCCATGTCAGGTGAATTGGAGATGCTAAATTGCCCCTCGGTGTCACTGTGTACGTGAATGTGTTTGTATGTCTGGCGTTTCTCTGCCTTTCACCCTATGACTGCACCAACACCCCCCTTCAACCCTGTTTAGGATAAGCAGTTCAGATAATGGATGGATGGATGGATGAATGGATATGGCTCACTGAAAGTGCTTGAATTTATGTACTCTGTGCAATAATCAGTGTTGTGCCAGTTCACACTGAAAACAGAACTAGTTCAAAGTTTAGTTCATTCAAATAAAAATGAACTAGTTCACGTTCGTTCATTAGTTTTTGGGGTTTTTTTTATATCACGTTCATTCGCGTCCTTCTATCATTCAATCTTATCCTTCTGTCTGTCATACCACTGAACAAGCACAGACATTAGTTACATTAAAAAACAATTTTGAGGTTGAGAATAGGTCTTACCACTTAAGCAACGCATCATCTTATGCTGAAAGTGAAAAAAACAAGGTGCAGGTATACTGTATATGGAAATTTTATTCAGACAATATTAACACAAAATGTAAATAAACCATGTCTGCCTAAAAGGCAACATTCAGACAATCTCTCTTAAAGTGCTCTGAAAAGAACAGAACTAAAAGTAAACAAAACGTGCGGTTTTCCCCATCTAAATCTACACCGATTTCTTCAAAAAACGACTCAAATGTTGAAACTGCCTTCAGCAGAAGCGTCTGAACTCGAAGCGCTAACCATGCTAGCCTGTAATCAGCAAACGCACAACGTGAGCTGCGTTCAGTCTCGCGAGAGTGAACGTCACTCATGTCCCCGTTCATAATTTGTAAACTGATTCGTTCAGTTCGGCGTTCACAAAAAATAGGAACATGTTCAATGGACGCCGTTCATTGAACGCGTTCGTGCACAACACTGGCAGTAATAGAAACTGAAGTTATTTTGCCTTGAGAGAGTGTGACTGTCACGTGTGTGCATGAGTGATTGGAACTGAATGATGCAGGTTAAACAGCAGCAAGTAAGCGAGAACGATATCGTTAAGTGAACTGTGTTGTAACAGTAATTATCCATGACCTGTGTCTGAAACTATGCGACACTGGGTCCATCAATTTGAGCAAATTGGGCCTTGAAACTTTTTGAAACGTCATCAGATTTGATGTTTAAGAAGGTGTGGGAATCATGTAAGAAGCTGGTGTGAAAGGACGCTTCTGTATAATTCGGTCACATTTATTTTTTGCATTGATGTTTGTGACGCATTGAAAGAGGACCTCTCTCTACGTCATCTCTGTCTACTGTAGATGGCACAATGCTGTTTTTATGCCACTCATTACAGTGCTTTAGAAAATAGTAATCCGATTAAATAGTTATTTAAAAACCGTATATCCATTAAAAATGCCAAACGTAACTTAAAAGCAGCAAATTATCATCTGTGTTAACTGACCCAAAAAGCTCCCATGCAGATTGCAATCATGAATCAGTGTTGACTCATATAGGGAAGCGAATCTACAAGAGTGATTTACACAGATCATGACGAGGGTTTTCACTGATTAATTCCAGTGAAAGGTCTAGTGTTCCATTTTAATTAAAAGAGGGTATCCATAGGCCACTATGAAGCCACGTTTAACTGTCTGATGATTTATTATCAGCACTCAAATCACTCTAGTGAGCATTACTAAAATATAGTGAACCCTCTCCATCAGGGTCTCACTAATGCATGTATGTATATAGTTGTAATGATTGGGCTTAAGGCTGGATGTAGTTGCAGAAAGTTTACTTAAAAAAAGAACAAGAAACAAAACACAAACACTAACAGAGGGTCCAAGGTGCATCAGAAACAAAACATAGTACAAAGCAGTGAATACAAAGACATACACAAAGCACAACTACAGATAAAACTCAGACAGTCCTGAAACACAAGGTATATATACTCACTAGACAATGGGAACACCTGGGTGGGGGAGAAGACAAGAACAAGACACAGATGAACAGGATAGTAAAGGGGCAGGGTGGAGACTAAGACGAAAATAACACGGACACATGGCAAAGGTAAACAATAACAGTCAAAAAACAAGGACATTGTAAGGACACGCATTACAACAGTTACAAATTTCAAGTATATGAAGTAAAATGCTGCATGTATGTGATTATTTAGTTAATAGTGAAACGAGATTCTTCCTTACGACTTAAAGGCCACAATAACTTGGCTTTTTAATACAGAATTCAGTTAATGGATCCGGTCATATATATCCATATCAAATATTTTGATGGCTAAACCTTCAAGTTGCTAGAGGAATCTGTTATAAATATAACTTTACATTGGTAAAGTTGATAAATTATCTTTCCAATTATAATTTGCTCTTCTTCTGCAGAATGGTCACCCAGACACGTTGTTGTGTGGTCTGCGAGTGGGAGCCAGCCTCTTTCTACTGGAGCTGGAGAAAAACCAGTGAGCACACACACACACACACACACACACACACACAGCATATGATGCCAGTGTTCCACAGTGTCCATCTTATGTTTCTTTATGTCTAATCGTCTGCATTTTCTCCACTCTTTTTACTCTGTTCTGCAGAGATCTCTTGCCTAAGCCACCTAAGGTCTTCTTCTATTTGCCAAATGGAACTGGGGTATCCATGGAGGAGAGCCCAGTGGTATGTTTATTTCGGAGTCATTTGTAAATGTGTCTGACTGCATATTTCCTTAATATATAGTTTTCACTGTGTAAACCATTTTAATAAGCTGCGGCACCCACTGACCTATCAATTCCCCCTGGAGAATGAAAATAATTGTTTAGCAAAGAAATCTACACAGAATTGTACAACTTCAGCTACTGCAGCTAAAATCCAAGGCATGTTTGATGTCTGTACTACTTTGGTTTTCCACTGGAGCCGTAAAACTAATGTAGCTAAAAGGTAATGGAAGCTTATGCTCGTCGCTTGTCATCAGTTAGTGCACACCAGTCAGTGCAAACGCCGTTCCTAAATCATAGATTTGTTGAATTATTAAAAGATCACAAATAGACGTGCTTGTTTGGTTCTGTTATTTCTGCCGAGAGGAGAGTGTAATTTTAATTAAACCTGTTCTCTGTTCTCAGGTACACTGCTATTATCATGGCTCTGTGAGAGGCTTCCCTGAGTCCCGTGTGGCCATTAGCACCTGTGCTGGCCTACGGTAAGACCCAGTACCGCTTACTAATAGGGATGTGCCACCATGAAGTAGTCCTAGGCAAAAATGATAACTGATACTTGAAGCTGACTGATATTGATGCCAATAATGAGCAGTTTACTTTAAAGTGCTGTAAGACGAGTAAGCACATCATTTTACATAACCATTACATAGGTGAATCAGACATATGAATGTAGGAGCTATATAAGCTGATTGCAAATTCTATGTCACGCATGAATGCGGCGTAGCACAACACAGCACAGAATGTGAAATTCTTTTCTGCATTTAACCCATTCACCCCATTCAGTAGTGCCTCAGTGATGACACTGGCAGTCCTGGGATTTAAACCCACAACCTTCTGATCGCAGGGGCAACTCCCTAACCACTAGACTACCAGCTGCCCTCTAGGGCACTAATGTTGGACACGAAGGCCTGGCTCACAGTTGTTATTCCAATTCAGCCCCGAGTTGTTTGGTTGGTGTGAGGTCAGAGTTCTGTGCAGACCACTGGAGTTCCTCCACATCACACTCATCTTTGTGGACCTTGTTTTGTGAGCATTGGTACAGTCATGCTGGAACAGGAAAGGTCCCAAACTGCTACCACAGAGTTGGACGCATATAATTGTGTACATTTACTTGGTTGGCTATAGAATTAATATTGCCCTTCACTTGAATTAAGGGGCTATGCATAATTTCAGCAAAATAATCCATGCCCATTATCCATTTTCCACCAAGGAAGCCTATTCCTGGCATCTACTAAACCCATATTCATCCATCAGACTTCCACCCTCAGAAGCATGATTCAGCACTCCAGAGCACACATTTGTGATCTTAGAGTTGTGTGCAGCTAATTTGGCATTTAAGTCAATTTCATAAAGCTTCTCTTGTGCTGATGTTTCTTTTTGAGGCAGTTTGGAGTTCTGTAGTGAGTGATGCAAAAAAGGATGCCCACAACAGTCCTAGGCACTCAGTTGTGCCAGTATGAGAGTTTGGGTGGTCTATAGCCCTGTGATTGTATTGTTTTTGTTCCTGCATGCTCCCATTTCACAATAGTAGCACTTGCATTTGGCCAGGGCAGGTCTAACTGGACAGAAATGTAACTTATGGCAAAGGTGGCATGCTAAGACCATGCCACATATAAAGTCACCGAGCTCTTCAGTACCACTCATTGTACTTCGAGTGTTTGTGAAGATTTTATGGCTATGTAACGCTTGATTTGTGCATCTGTTAGCAATGAGTGTAGTTTAAACACCTCAAGTCAGTAATTAGGAGTGTTGTCCATCGAATTGTGGCCATATTGTGTATAGTTGCATGATGATTCTGTGACATTTGCAATCAAATAGTGCAGAAATGTGTCTGTACAATTTGTAGTGACGTTCTGGTTTGGTACACTTGGTACCGCTGCAGTATGGGTAGCACATTCAGCACAAGTGTTTAGGATTCAGGTACAGTATGGGTTACCTGACAGTGGGAAGAATAAGAAATTGTTTGATCAAGGATTTGTAAAGGTTCTGTCACACTGTCTGGTGGAAAATGGTATTCTTAGTATAACAATGGTGGTCTTGCCTTGATCTTTCATGTGTGGAGCTGACAAAAAAAGACATGAAATCCTCAGGCCCAGTGACTACATGTGCATCAGAGCGTGCACGAGGTTGAAATAGAATACTATATCAATTGCCAATATATTAAGCACCATTACTTTCTAGCGCTTCCTCCACCATGTCTCGTAATTCTGTCTTTGCTTCTGCTTGTTGCCCTGCTGGGGTCATTTTTGAATGGGAATCTTCTTTTAAACCTTGTAAAAATTGGTGTTGTTTATGGTTGTGTTGAAACAACACGTTTTAGAAGAAAATCCTCCTTGTTGTAACATGTACTATGATTCATTATGCAATAGGAATGTAGGGTGCTTGTGCTTAAGAAGCAGCGCTATCTGAACAGAGGCCAGAGGCTGTTGGAAGTAAACAACTCCTCAGAAATAAATGCGGCGAATTGGAGGATTGGGCGAACGTGAAAGAACGAAAGTGGGAATAAGAGTTACGAAATTTTATCTGGATTAAAAAGGGAATGCTGATCCCAACTGCCATAATCTCTTGTTCTAAAAAAGCTCAGCATTAGTATGGGGTTGAGCTGAGTCAGTGACTGTGCATTGGGAACTGGTGAAGTGTATCTTGTGCAGGGCTATAAGCAGAGGCGTAATTACCACTTGAGCTCATTCATGCTTGAGAACCATGTGCCTGATGAGCTCAGCAAGGCAGGGCCCCTGTAGTTCGGGACCACAGGTCACCTCAGTCTTCTTGTGGGTTTTTCCCTTTTGGGAAATCCCATACTGTGGAAAAAAAAGGAACATTTAAAAGTTTAATCATGTCCTCTCACTTCCTGTTAGAATCAGAATCCTGTTTATTTGCCATGTTTATAGGGATTTGTCCCAGTATTTAGCCACAGTACACCACTTTCAGTTCAACTTATCTGCACATTAATTAAGTTACAATACTCACAGCCTATTCTCATGCATGTGTATATATGAAGATTTAAAGACAGAAGCTGCTATTGGGGCAGCTGGCGGCCTAGTTGTAAGGGCTTTGCCCATGCAATCAGAAGGTTGTGGTTTTGAATACCAACTGCTAGTGTCATCACTGAGGGACCCTTGAGTAAAGTACCATCCCCACACACTGCTTGTTGATGGCATCCCCCTGCTTCACTTGGTGAACGGGTTAAATGCAGAGAAAGAATTTCACATTGTTCACACTGTGTGCTGTGTCGTCATGTGTTCACGCGAGACTACAAGGGGCCACTTTATTTTTTTGTGCATTTCCAGTGAACGATAATAGAAACAGTGTCTAATCCAAGAACCACAAATGATAACATAGTATATACTGATGGTACTGGCAGTTGAGAAAGAAAGTGTTATGGTGCCATAGTGCAAAGACAGCCAGTGTCATACGTTCAAGCAGCAAATGATCTAATCTATGTAAGTCAAATGGAAAAGTAATTCATACGGGACTTAACACAGTTTCGTTTAAAATGCAAAAATATCGTAACTAGTTAATTCACACACAAGTTTCCTCCAGATGCAAGTGTTTTCTCTTCATACTGAATTTGTAATGCGACTTTGTGGCAGAGTTAACAGTGATATAGTTGATGGTATGGTTCTCAGTGTGGTGTTGAAAGTGAAATTACATGTGATTTTTTTTTAAATCTGACACAACCATGTCAGTTGAATTGGTATATATTTATTTCTTATTTACTTTAGGTCTCGCATGATTACTCAGTTAAAATCAGTTCATCTGTTAGTAATCTATTGATTGTAGTTTACATTCTTAATTAATTAGGTTAATTTTTAATTTGAATACTACACAGGTTTTCCTTGGGTCCTTATAATGTCTTGTTTGGTAGACTGAATATCGCCACTATAAAAATTCTAATACCTGCATATACCCTGGTAATGTATATTCACAATAATACACCAGGGGAATGCACGCGTTTCTGTGCACTTTTTCTGCAAAGCATTTTTGAGACACCCTTTTCTGGAAAGCTTTTCTGGAATCTTTGGAAGGTTTTGTATAGTACATTTTTGTTAAGGCCATATTTATTGTCCAGCATGTAAAGAAAGTATTACTTGATTACTTGATTTACTGTCAAAATAATAGCTTGATTACTAATAATAATCACAAGCACTTTAGAGCCTTTTTTAGGAGGGACATAGCCTGAGTGTGTCATACTCATCAATGACAATCGTGATTGCAACGTAAGACGTGATCAGTTTCCTTTTGAAAAGCTTGTCCATTCAGATCATCTCATCTTTAGAAGTGTGTTATTTATTTTGGCACGGGATATGAGTTTGAGCTTTCTTGTATATGCGGTAATGTAATCTGACCTAGTGTGGGAAATGCATTGTCCGTCTCAGTGAAGTGACTCTCCTGCTGTTCTCTGAAGGGGGGTGATCTTCATCAATGCCAGTTTAAGCTTTGAGCTGCAGCCAGACGAAGAGGAGGATGATAGAGGAGTGGAGGGAAGTGGAAGATCAGAAGAAGAGAAGGGAATGCATCTGCTCTACCCGACCCACCAGTTGAGCTCTGCCACGGGGGGCTGTGGGGTTTCACACACCTCTATACCCCCCATTCAAGTCATCCCACACGTACACAGGGTGAGGAATGCAATGAGTGTGTGTGTGTGTGTGTGTGTGTGCGTGTGTGTGTGTGTGTGTGTGTGTGTGTATGGGGGTGTGTGTGTGTGTGTGTATGGGTGTGTGTGTGTGTGTGTGTGTGTGTGTGTGTGTGTGTGTGTGTGTGTGTTTGCTGTCTATAATTATGGTAAATAGAGAAACCAGGTTGAATCCATGTGATTGTGTTTTACAGAGTAAAAGAGATATTCTTTCAGAGACTAAGTATGTTGAACTGGTGTTAGTGGCAGATCACAAGGAGGTGAGTGTGTGTTTCTATTGTTATGGTATCGTGTCATATACAGTATAGTCCATGAGGATCTGAATATTTGTTTGTCTGTGGTCCAGCCTGTTGGATCGGAAACGAAACACTTTTTTAAATAGTTTGTGAAATAACCAGACTGAACCACCTGTGCCACACAAATGACAGCACCAGGATGAGTTCTGAAGTGTAACTCCTCAGATCTATCTAGATGCCTCAGCTTTTACTGTAGCTAATGACACACTGCTAAAGTAAATAAGGAGAGCAACAAACTTCTTGGTGGATAACTCAGTCGCCTAGTTATTTGTTTCAGAATCAGAATCAGAAAACTTTATTTATCCCGGAGGAAATTGTTTATTCATTCATTTATTTATGTGAATTTGTTCAGTTATTTTGGTCCAAATAGGGGAACATGTATAAAAACGGAACACATTCAAAAGTCTCGGCAATTGTTGTTGCCACAGTATAGATGTATTTGTCTCCGAACAGTTCACATTGTGTATTTCAAGTTCATAGTGTCTGTTTTTTTTTCTGATTGTATTATAATGTGTTGGACAACAGACTCAAAATAACAAATTTTGTAATTAATTTGATGATTACTGCACAAACATGTATAGGCAAAATGGCAAAAATATATCTCAATACACATCACAATATTTTCTTTTTCTGACATATGACATGCTAGAAGGGAAATAAAAAAGAACCAGTGGGTCCACAAATAAAAATCACTAGATATCAAAAAATGTAAGTATTATTAATATTCAGCGCTTCAGAACGCTGTTAAATCCAGTTGAACAGGATGGATTATGCCCTCTCTGTAGTGAAACATGCAGTTGGTCAGTCTTCTCTAATTACTGACCATACTCGCAATGTGAGCAAATTGTGATGTAATTTATAGAAATATAATAAATGTTGTCATATTGCCCAGCATCTTCATCTTTAGTTGTTCATTCTGTGTTGTTGAAAGTAGGGCAAAGTGTTATAATTTTGATCGTCATGAAATTTCACTGAGTCTATCGCCATCTGTTGGTAATGAAGTGGTATACCCTTCCATTTTAATAGCTTTACAGAGTATTATAATTTCAGGCATGCTATATTTTATATTCTTGTCTACATTTCTTTGTGACAGTACCTAAATTATCAGAAGAACAACAAGACTATAATTTATCGGATGCTGGATGTGGCCAATCAGGTGGACTGGGTGAGTTCTGTTTGGAATTTTGATTTGTAAATTCATTTGATAGTATCTAGCTTTTAGTTTGAGCACAGAACAGCAACATGCACTAAAAGAGCATTAAGCAGCCTTCTCCACTGAAATTTGAAGAGAATATATATCTGTACTGTTGTTTTAGAATGTGACTAAATTCTTATATTGAAAGTGAAGTTCAATTGCTGAAAAGCTTCAGCTTAGTCTGAAACTGCATAAAAAAGTATTAAAGCTGTGTTTATGCTGTATTATTTGAATGAAGCAGATCAGCGATTGACGTGATTGATGTTTGGTCTGTCCTCATCTGTCTCATCTTTTTTGTGTATCAGTTCTACCGGCCGTTGAACGTGAGAGTTGCCTTGTTGGGGCTGGAGATCTGGAGTGATCAGGATAAAATCTTAGTGGATAAGAGCCCCACTGACACACTCAACCGCTTCCTAGAGTGGAGGACCAGAGAGTTGCTGCCACGACTGCGCCATGACAACGCACAGTTAGTCATGTAGGTTCTGATGTAATGCAGAGAAAAGTAGGCTAGAAGGGAGTTATATTTCATAAACAATAAAATATGATGCGGGATGCGTTATAGTTATGCATGCGTGGGGTGTAATAGGAGGCTTGTCTAGGTGAGATTGTTGTATTGTTACTGTAGCACTGACAAGGCTTTGTAAGGGCTTTCCCTCTTCAGTTAAATTATGTTTGTGTATTTCTCTAACAGGGGTGAGTCGTTTGACGGCACAACGGTGGGCATGGCTTCTCAGTCTTCAATGTGCTCCAAGGACAGATCTGGAGGTGTTAATGTGGTGAGATTACAGTACTGCACATCTAACTCTGTGCAGCAATTTTGCAAGAAGAAGTGTGTCATTGTGAATATAATCATAGATCATCACAATCAGCTTGTTATTCACTATAACACACCAGAGCATGTTCAGCTCCACTCTTGGAGGACCGGTGTCTTACACCATTGTCATTTTCCACCGAAAACACGCCTTATTCAGATTATCTTGCCAGGTTTAATAGGTAAATCACCAAACTGTACTGGACATTGAACTCCTGGCATGTTCTTTAGCTTTCATACAAGACTTTTGCGTTCTTAATTATAAAATAAAGGAAAGAACCTGAACATTGCTTGCATGTGTACGTTTTTAATACTTCCCCTGCAAAAAATATTCATAGCAGTTTAGAATAAAGCAGCCATTGCTATACAGTACTGTGCAAGTCATAGACATCTGCGAAAATACTATTTAAAAACTGTTTAGATAAGCAGTGTTGTTTCACATTAATAAATATACCAACTAAAACTAAAAACAATCATTATTAATAACATTAAATAGTAAATAGTGACTTTGGGTGTACAGTATATCAGTGTGTTCCTTGTGGAAGTCCAGTATTACTAGTTTCCATCAGAAACCTGGTTTGACTTCATCAGTACTTCACTAAATTAAATCAGGAGCTGCTGTTGGAATTTCACAAATCCAAACAACGGCTGGAGGAACCGAGGAGGAATCTGGAACCGAACCTGTGTTCTCCTCACCAGCTCACAAGATATCAACTACTTTTCTTACAAACAAAACACATTTTGATGCTAATTTGTTTCCATTTATTTAAATGTTAACTCCTAGCAGAAACACACACTATCAAATGCTGAGGAAAAATGGCTTTAAACAATTTGCATAGACCTTTGTACTGTAGCAAGAGCTGTTCAGCAGAATAATACAGGCATCATTAAAAAGAACATGCATGTACAGATATCACAACATGAATCGAATGCTTTTAAGCCAGTCAGATTGTGTGAAAGTTTAATACTTTGTGTGAAAGATTCATACTTTGTTTACCTTTTGTAACTGGTACTTCATTCGTTCTCAGTTACAGACAGACACAATGTGACAACAGGGAA
>JBBIGA010000007.1:8371325-8384732 GCA_037576975.1 Alestes dentex
GCACCTCCACATCATTGCATTCAGTTTTTATTCACGATTTGTATAGTGTCCCAACTTTTTTGGAATCCGGTTTGTATGTCTATATTCTTTATTTCTGTTTACAATTTAGTGCAATGCAGTTTTGTCTAATAAAAATGGGAGCTTACAACTCACTGCTTGTATTTGAAAACGTAACAATGTGAAGTAACGTAGAAAATTGATGGGATGCATTGTGATGCATCACGATATCGAATCGTTGACATGATAATCGTAATTGAATCGTGAGACCAGTGACGCTTCACACCTCTAGTAGTTCGTTATCAAATCTTATGTAAATATACATAAACCTTATATACATATATAAACCTTAAATAAAACCTGTGTAATGGCTCATACAAATATGATGTGAACAACTGTGCCTGTGAGTTCTGTAATCTATGTGTCTTTTGTGGTGAATTGCAGGTTGTGAAGGTGCAGACAACTGACCCGATGTGCCAAAGCCTGCTGAATGCAGAGGAGCTTATGGGCGCTTCTGATCACCCTCCAGCCTACCAACCCTAAATAGGCGCATGAGAGACATTTCCTCTTTTTTACCCACCATACACTAAGCAAAGGGTTCTTTTAAACTAGCATCTGAATGTATCAATGATAGTTTCACTTTTTCCATTAAATCTAGTTTTTACTGTAGCACTGTATTGTTTTCAGCTGCTCTTGAGGAATGCAGTATAGCCTTCAACCCTTTGAAGTTCACTTGGTTACCTAAAACCAATGCTCTTGTGTAGTGTTACGCTGATGCGTAAATTGTATTTTTGGTGTTCATGGAATGTGTGATGAATAAATCCTGAAATGCATTTCATTTGATGTTCAAACTATCAACCCATTGACGAAATTCTCAGTGAATCAGAGACATACACCAGATTGATCCAGCCTCCTCGTGCTGTATAGTAGAGTAAAACAACACCTCTGTTCGCTGCATCTTTGTCCAGCCAGAGAAGGTGTAATTAACACACTCTAAGAGACACAGTATATGCTTTTGAATGGTTTCTGTACCTCTGTGCCTACACAGCAGGCTAGTGTTAACGATTGCTAAAGATCACTTTATGTCTGAAAGTATACCAACACCTCTTGTAATTAGTGATCGGATCCACTGTAAAAAATGTTTACAAAAATTCTGTATAATTCAGTCACTGAGATGGAAGCAGAGTCATTCAAGGTGGGTTTTCCTCCAGTACTGGTTTGCCTTGCAATGGCCTGCATTTAAAAGTGTCTGAGTCACAGCAAGGCAAGTTTATTTATACACAAAGTATGGTAACAAGGTCATTCAGTGTGCTTTAAAGAAATGCATTAAAAGTGAAATAAAAGTAGAGAAAGAATATAATAAATAGTGAAAATAAGAAAAAAACATGTAAAAGAAATGAGAATTTATAACATGTAGAATAGTAAAATAAAATAAAAATATAAAGGAAGCATGCACAGACTGGGAGAAGACATGCTCTTGTAACCGGTCTCGAGTACAGTGTAATGATCCGGATCGGGATTCCACTTCCTACAGCAGTCTTTTAGGTTCACTCAGGTGGCAGATTCACCAACAGTAAAAACTAGGTGAGTTAAAAACAGCAGTTAAAGTGAGTTAAAAAGGGTATTTAGAACTCGTTGAAAACCCGCTATACTTGGGGATGATCTGATGCTCATGGGATGTTGGTTCCAGCAGTGTGTGGCATAATGACTAAAATCCACTTCACCCTGTCTGGGTTTGAATCTGGGTGCCACCAGCTGACCTGTTCCTGTAGATCTAGGAGATCCGCCAGGTGAGGATCTGCAAAAATTTCAGTTATACAATTAGGGCTCTTACCATTAAGAGATTTGCAGACAATCAGTAAGAATTTTAAATCAAATCTGTTTTCAACCAATGTATTCAGCCAATGTAAGGACTTGAGTTGGAGTAATGCGCTCTCTCTTCTTGGTGTCTGTTAATACTCTAGCAACAGTTTTTGGAATGAGCTGTAGCCACTGAATGATCTTTGGAGAAGGCCAGTAAGGAGAGCATTGCAATTTTAAACTCTTCTCTGAATCTTGCTTGAACAAAATATGTTTACTTTTTGTTATATTTTATATTTTTTTCCCAAAATGCTGATTTAGTAGCAGCTTTGATTTGATCAGTAAAGTTGAATCTACAATTTCACCTAGTTTTTGAACATGAGATGTCTTTAGTTCCTTAGTTGCAAGGTAAGTCTTAACTTAGAAATAATTATCTCAGTCTTGTCTCTCTTTAATTGTATGAAATTTTGTTGCATCCAGTTATTTACTTTCTCCAGGCACAGACACATTGAGCACACATGGCCATTATCATTCAGTGTGATAGAAAGATAGAACTAGGTTTCGTTTGCATAGATATAATAGGTTGTTTTGTGTCCTTTGATCATTTAACTAAGTGGCAGCAGGTATAGGTTAAATAATAGTGGTCCTGAATATCTCCTTGTGGAACTCCATGTGGAATTGTGCTTCTCTCTGATTTGTCACTACCAGTAGAAACAAAATAGCTTCTTCCCTCCAAATATGTCTTAAACAAGCCATATAAAGTCCTTTAAAGCTCAGTCTTGTTATTTAATCTGTCTAGCAGAACATAATGGAAACAACAGAATGGTTAGTTTTCCTGAATCTGTATTAGGGCAAATGTTGTTTATTACCTTAACAAGAGCTGTTTCAGTGCTATGATGTGATCTAAAGCCAGACTGTAAACTGTCAAAACAACCATATATGTTTAGGTAATTAGTGATTTGATCGATAACCTTACCAATGAATGGAAGATTGGAAAAAGGCCTATAATTGATATGTCTTTTATTAGAATTACTGTAACACAGTATTAACTTTCTCTTAGGTAGCCTCAAAGTTCGCACTGACACAGTTTTTTCTGATGAGGTTAAGATATTCTATGACAGTGTTTCCCCTCAGATCGTGCTGAAAAAATTTCGCTTAATAATTTAATTAAGACAAAAATTGTGCAATTACCCTTTAGGGTGTACTCACTGCTGGCACAGGTGTTCAACTGTACACACAGCTGGTGGCCTGCTGGTTCACCACTTCACCATTGTTTTCAAAAGGTTGTGGGTTGGATTCCCACGACTGCTAGTGGTGCCACTGAGGTACTCTTGAGTAAGGTACTGTCCCTACACAGTGCTCCCCGGTTGCTGTGTTCCTGGCTGCCCAGTGATCCATATGGTGAACGGGTGAAATGCAGAGAAGATTTTTGAGCTGTTCACACTGTGTGCTGTGATGTGTTCACATATGACAAATGGGCACTTTACACACAGTTTCTGTAATCGCAGCAGGAAAGCATTGCCAATACAATGGGACACTTTGGGGCAGCTGCATATAAGCCTTAAGTCACCATGCCAAATGCCAAGCGTCGACCAGAGGGGTAAACTCCCCACGCTGGGCTGCGGAGCAGTGGGACCGAGTCCTCTGGAGTGAGTGACAGAAGTCAATCCAGTATCTCTGGGAATGAGTTGTAGTGATGCAGAACTAATCATCCAACATCAGCACCTAACCTCACTGATGCTCTTGTGACTGAGTGCAATCAAATCACAGCGGTGTTTAATCATCCAGTGTAAAGCAGGCTGTCACTGCAGCGAAAGGAGGACACATTCCCTACGAATACCCTTGATTATAAAAATTAAATGTTGGACAAGCGGGCGTTTTGGACACCATGCAGGGTGTATGATGTACCTTTTTCAGCAGTGCATATTCCCGGAGTCTGCCAGACTGGTCTCAAAAAATCCTATACATAATTCATAACTGGGTTAAAAATACAGCACGCGGGTGCTCCTCTATCATGTCAAGTGCTGCATGGGTGTCCTGAGAGAGAGAGAGAGAGAGAGAGAGAGAGAGAGAGAGCGCTGCCTGAGTTTTTTTCCCTCTCTCTCTCTCCCTCCAATCGCCTCCCATGATTACATCAACAGTGCTGCATCGTGCTCTCGTCTGGGCTGCGGCGACCCCTCCTCGATTTGCAAGAGAACAGCTCTGCACAACTGCTTTACAGGACAAGGTAAGCTTCATAGGGCTCATAAATAAACAGTCATTCCCTCTCCAAATGGTCCAGTTTCAAAACGCAAGAAATGTGTCACTATGGGACGGTGCGCGCGTGCCAGAAGAGCTGCGGATGTGTGTGTGTGTGTGTGAGAGTGTGTGTGTGTAAGTGTGGGCATGTGTAAGTGTGTGTCTGTGCACGCATTATGCTCTTCGCCTCACACTGTAATCTCTAACTTGCTCTATTCGATGGCAGTGCTTGGGCACCCAGTCCCGTCTGGAGAATGGCGATGTCTCTGTACCCGTCTCAGCTGAAGGCGTTTAAAAGAGCCGAGCCCAAAACCCTCGGGGTGAGTTTCTCTCCAGCCTCACATCTGTGCTAGGGCTGCGTGTTTCTGCACGTATTTATAAACAGCAGGCGACGAATTCTCTCACGTGCAAACGCATTTTAACGTTTTTAATAGGATCGCATGTGATGCATGAAAGCATTTGTCTCTTTCTTCAAAACGATGCACAGATCAAAAATTATAACAATCTCCCATCCCAGGAAACGCCCATATGTGAAACACACACACACACACACACACACACTCACTAATACACACACACACACTCACTAATACACACACACATACTCACACACATAAACAAACAAGCAGGAGAGGAGCTGGAACAGTGCCCCTTTACGTCTTCCACATTTCTCTTTTGCAGCACATTTGAAAATACAGATGTAAACATAAGTGCATCCAATGCTTTTTTGTTTATTAAAGATAAAGATAGGTTCGCTTAGGATCTTAACATTGCATGCAGTAACTTAATGCACAAATGCAAAATGTATAGAAGGATAATGAATGCATTTATTGGCATCTGAATTTATAGGGCCAGTTTCCTGGACAGGGATTAAGCCTAATCTCTTTCCTGTCAAAAGGAGAATCTTCATTCAGAAATCTGTGGTGTCCAGGATTAGTCATAGTCCCTCTCCTGGAACCCAATCCAAGTCACATTTGGAGTATGTTTATACTTCTCAGATATTACGCTTTGTAGTTGTGCTGCAGTGGTGGAATGGGACAGCTGTAAAATGCCTGTGGCCTCTTCCCTTTTACAGAAAAATGCTATAAAATGGCCTGTCACTTGATAGTTGTGTAATCTCGGATTGTTGCAAGTGCCTATTACAGAAACTCTGGCATTTTAGGGGTTTTTTTTACCTTAATCTCTGTCTTCTGCATCTGTAACATACAGTCAGTTAACAGAGACAATTTTAACAGGCTTCCCTGGACTTGATTTAAAAAAGAAAGTATTAAATTATTATAGAAGCAAGTAGGACGGTGTTGTTATTGTTGTTATGCATAAATTATTTTTCAGTTTTTGTGGTCAGAATAATATCATCTGTGAAAACAGATCGCTTGCTACAAATGTGGCCAGCAGAGATGAGGCTGAAAAACACCAGAGTTTCCTCCCTTGACATGTTTCATCTTCTCTGTAGGCGGTGCAGATGATTATTGGTACGCTAACAGTCATTCTGAGTACAATCGTTTATAAGCTGCACTATCACTTCCAGAGGGAGATCATCATCCTCATCCTGAATGGTGCTCAGGTAATGGACCTCATCACATAGGAGAAGTGGTGCTGGAAAACTGCCCAGTAACTTTCAGCTTTTGAAAATTTGATCAAGTTTACACAAGACATGCATTAGGCAACTTCATCTAGAGAGTTACGATGTTGTATGTAAGATAGAAGAGTTATGATGAGTTAAGCCTCCTCCCCCCAGTGAGTAAACAAATGAATTAGAATTTACAGTGTAAGATCTTGACTGTAGTAAATTTACAAGATGCATTGAACTGAATAAATTCTTTCCATTTAGCAATATTACCTGCAATGATAGGAATGAATAGATTAGACTGATGTAATGGTTACACATCCCTGGTGTAGTGAATGCAGTGACATACAAAACTATTAGTATTAAAGTATTAGGACACTTTAGTTTTTTTTGTAATTTAATATATTTCCTTCACATGTGTTCACTTCAAATTTACACACGTCTTTTGATGATGTGTTTATAAATCTGAACTAAAATATTTAGACACTATGTTAAATATACATATATTCAAAGATTAAACATAATACATAAATCAAGTTCCATATGTGATTGCTGCAAAAATAGAAATTATTTTTGTGCAAAATGCACCTGGTGTCATTTAGAAAGATGTTGCCATTGGTTGGGAAGATTTAAACAAGGTAGCCATCATGGTGAAGGTAAAAGAGCTTCCTAAGAATCACAGAAACAACATTATTAAACAACAGGTGACTGGAAAAAAAGCCACATAAAGACCCTAAACATTCCTATTAGATTACTTATTTCAATCATGTGCAGTTTGAAATCTCATGTAACCAACTAACTGATCCTCCCTGCAAGATGTCTCTCAGACTATTCATTAGGAAAGTAAGCGATGAAGCCAACAGTCACTGGAAAAGAGTTGCAGGACACCTGAAAGCAGCAGGAACGACACGAACACAGAGAACAATAAGCAATAAACTGCACCGCAGTCATCTTTGCTTCAAAACCCCACTAAAACCTCTCAGCAGAAAAAGAGCCACAGGGGTGTGTGTGTGTCTAAAACTTGCACATAAGCAAGTTTTGGGAAAAGAAACTTAATTTGAGAAGATGGGCAATGATGCCAAACACAGCCAAAATAACTAAAGAAATGAAGGTGATGCATGGCCTAGACTTATATCCCATTAATATTTATTGAGGATTTTGAAATTGCAAGGGGTGTTGGAGATGTTGGAGATGTTTTGCCAAGAGGAATGGACCAAAACTAAAGCACAATGCAACAGAAAGTGAATTGCTTCTTATTGTAGACGCCTCAAAGCTGTAACAACAGCTTTGCCATAACGTAGTGATATTAATTTGTGGTTACTTTTTGTTCACATTTTGTTCATGAGTACAAAGTCAAAACCGTATTAAGTAACGAAAAAGTAAAGTGTCTCGTTTGTTCGTGTGGTTTGTTGAACTAGAAGGGCATTAGGGTTGTTTAACTGTAGTTTATTTAAGGACTGCTGAATTGATATGATTTGTTTTGTGTTGTTTTCTGCAGCTCGTTATTACTGGAATCGTCTTGGTGCATACTGGCAGGAGACCTACTAAATGTCTGGTATGACATATTTTGTAATGTATAAGAAATGTTTCTGGATATTTTTTTTTATTGCTCTATTCATAGCAATAAAACTGCTCTGGAAAGATTTATTAAGGCAAGCTGCGCAAACATGTGCATTTAACTTTTTTATAATACGTTTGCTACAAATTCTGCTAAGCATTCTTGTGTTAGAAGCTGCAGGGCAAGTTTAGTTCTGAGCCTTGGACAATACCCAGTGCTGATTGAAATCTTGCCCCTTCAGCATTTTGGACAGCTTTGCTTTTTTAATGGGCAAAAAAGGAAAGGCAAAAGGCAAATGATTTTTTTTTAGATATTGTCCAGTTTTAAAACTATTAGATATGTTTCTGTCAGTTGCATAGCCTTGCTCTGTGCTTCAGTTCCTAACAGTGAACAGGGGAAGATTTCAAGGGAAGATGCTGCTGCACCAGTGTTGTAGTGTGCTTGAGAGAAAATGCTAACTGCTCAACTCAGAGGCTGATGGATTGTCCCTGCACTGACATCAAATGACTCTTTAAAGCTGCATTGTCTTCAGAGCTGCTGTTCGTCTCTTTATTTTATTTCTGTTACGTGATTTTGTTTTGTTTGACCTCATGCCATGAACTTTTCTAATTTAGGAAAATCTGAATCTTAAGGCAAGTTTTATTGGGTATGAAGGAACTGAGAATGATTATGTATTATTTTTTCCTCTTTTTTCTCATTATTTAACTTAACCATGGGAATCAGAATTTCTGAAATTCTAAGTTGGGCCACCATTCTTCTCTTTGGGCCACCACCCCCTTCAAAAAAAATGGTCATTTCATTTTATGGCCAAAGTTTTTTTCAGATTAGGTCTAATGTTACCCTGAGGTGGCACAGTTGTAATTTTATAATAGGTAATATAATAATAATTATGATACGTCGATGCCTGTTTTTTAGTTCTCTCTCTCTCTCTTTTCCCCATCTCTTCCTCTGTTTTGCTCACATTACGTTACATCACATTACATTACATTCGTTTGGCAGATGCTTTTATCCAAGGCGACTTGCAACCGAGGGAACACTCAAGTTTCAGGACTGTGCGAAACAGAAGTGGGTTCTAAGAGGTCAAATTCTTTATGTAGGGAGTAGTGCAAGAAGATCATCTTCACAACAATACTCTCTTCAACTAACTAAATTGGTAAAAACAACCTGTTCCATCAGACTGTTGAGGTCTTTCCAAGTTAACATATTTTTGTGTCGCACTCACTTTATTTCACATTTTATGCATTTGGGAGATGCTTCTATCTAGAGGAAGTTCTAAGCATCGTACAGGTGTAGGTGAATGTAGCAGTAGGAGTTCTGATAGGTGTAAGGGGGTTCTTGCCCAGGCAGGGAATTGGACCCCCTGTCTCCAGCTTGGAGGGTTTTGGTATTACACACTGATGTGACATCAACCCGTATCTACCTCTAGATTTACATTTACATGTAGATTTCTGATGAACCACATCTGCAGGTTAACCCGATACATTTGAGGCCGTGATTGTGAAGGTGTGTAACTCAGCTAGCAGTAATTTGGTTAAAAGCAGATGTTGATTTAAGTATAGCTTTACAGGTATGAAGAACAGATGTGGCCTACTAAAGCACTGATGTACGTCGCTCTGGATAAGAGCGTCTGCTAAATGCCGTAAACGTAAACTTCAACGCAGTATCCTTAAAACTTTTATGCTTTTTAACTGAAGATTTGTCTCTTCTGTTTTTTTTTTTGCAGGTTGGTACAAGCATTGTTTTGCAGTTGCTGACTGCTGCGTTTGATATTGTTGGATTTGCTCTCATGGCCAGACATGTGCCTTTCCGTGGGGTGTCCTACTATTACAGAGACAGTGAGGTAAAACCAGCAACACCACATACTTCTGCTTTGACTTTTCACTCTCATTTAGCAGTCCTACAGACTGAGAAACACAAACGCAGCCTGCTTTCGGTATTCTCAGTATGTCCGTTTGGCTGAGAGAGCACTGGCTTTCCAACTGAAGCTGCGGTGAAGAAATACATGGTAAATTTAAATGTAGCAAAAACTATGCCAGGTTCTCATAATGATGCTCAAACTGGAAAATGTTCTACTTCACAACGTTTTTGATGTTCATCCACATAGAACGACATATCTTTATAGTATTTCTTTGGCTTTTGGCCTGACAAGTGTGGAAAAAGCATACAATTTATCGTGAGGTATGAATCACCTGTGAGAAAGGTGTGACTCCAGGCTCTGCCCTGCTCCTTTCAGTGGTGTTGTGACCCACTCCATTCACTTTGGGGTTGCTGTGGAGAAGGGGAGAAAGGGGGCCACAAGGAGGTGAGTTAAATTCTGTGCTTTAATGTCCACAAAGATTTGTACATTTTTGACCAGACAAAGAGGCGCTGTAAATGAAAAATATCCACAGCGATAGTATTTGTGTCAATATCCTTTGGTTTTATGACTGGCTTTTAAGTTTACAGGGCATGGAGTGGGACAGGGTATTTCTCAATCAGTAGGAAAGCCTCTCTGATATTGCACTAAGGAGATTAAACTTCTAAATGAAGTATAACATTTTCCACTGTTCCCTCTGAGCATCAGATATATCGGATTTTCTTAGAGGCAAAAATATGTAGCTGTACTCTAAACCCTTTGTACTAAATTGCACATTTTTACTTTTAGTTTAGAGTTGATATTTATGTTTTGTTTATATATGTATTCTGAGTGACTTTTTATACACTGTACTATCTGGAGCCGTGCCGTCTCATTTCACTGTATATAGGAGTACGTAGCTGTGATGACAAAGTTTACTTTGACTTTGACTGAACATACAGTCATGTGCAAACGTTTGGGTGTAACATTTTGGGAAAACCAATAAAAATAAATCTGGCTTTTGTGATAGTTATGGCACACTTATTTTCACTTCAAAAGTGTAAACTTATGTAAACTTATTTTCACTTCAACATTTGTAATATGAATGGGGGTGTTCAGACTTTTACACATTGCAGATATACAGTAGGTTTATTTCTTTCACTGTAGCAAATATTGTTTGCTCTCTAACTTTACCTGCAGTTTTTGGTGAACGGGATTTTGGGCACCCTGATTGGTTCCTTGGTGCTGGCATGTATTACTGGCTTGGTTGTGGCACTTTTTGGATTGTATGCCCTGTCTGTCAGTGCTATTAAGGTAAGTGCAAGCTACCATCACAGGCTGACACTGTTAAGCGATTTTATATAAGCCTAAGCATGCTTTCAGGCTTGTTTTTTACCCCTGTGCTGAGTAAATATTTCACTCATATACGCAGGTTAAGTATTAAATTGGTTACAGCAAACAGATGTAGGGATGTCACAATTAATTGGTTTCACAATTAACCGCGATTTAAAACAACATGATTAATTAATTGTAAAGGCTCCTCAACACCATGTTTCTGTTGGAGCTCTTAAAAATGTAGGTTATGACACTGCTATCAACAGATTGGCGGGACAAAAACATTTCACCAGCGGTGCACTTGTGCTAAAAACACACAGACAGTACAATCAGCGAATGACGGCTCACTTGACCGCACAAAACAATGGCAGAGGAAAAAACTGAATACACTTTATTTCCAGCAAAGAAGCAATCGAAGAAATTAGCTAATATGTAAGCTTAAATTTAATTCTAAAGAAATAGAATTAAATTTAAATTAAATTAATTCTATTTCTTTAGAAAATATTATTTATTTTTGTTGTCACTGTGATGCATCACTGTTTACATTATTATGTATGTTTCGACGGCGGTATCCATTTGTTTATATTCCATTTATGCACTGTATTATTTGTTTATGGTTTTTGTGTCTTTTTTTTTGAAAGACAATGGTAAATAAAAGGTACAAACCTCTAAAGAATGCGATTGTCTACATTGTGAAATTAATACATTCGAAATAATCGTGACATCGTGAAACTGGGATTATTTCCCAGACGATAATCATGCCATCAAAATGTATAATTGTGACATCCCTAATCAGATGCAGATGGGTTTCCTTTCATGCCTTTTTTCATTTCTTTTCCATGTTTGCCTGAAGGAGATGACACCCATTCCAAACTCCACAGCGAACCTTCAGTATGGTGCTGGAGGACAGGTCAGGTCTTCAGGGCGTGATGGAAACTGACAGGACAAAAGATATTTACAAGACAAAAAAAAAACAAAACAATTTTAGCACAGTTTCACACCAGTCAAAAGAGGACTGTTTCACCTACAGTACACTCACAGGTAAAGGAAAAAAATCTTTTGTGACTGTGGACAGTTTCTATGTAGGTAAAATGGCTAGCTGTCTACTGTTTGGCTGTTTTCTCACCTTCAGGCTCTGAAAATGTGTACAATTTTGATAGCTTGGCTAAATAGCTGCTTAGACCTCATTCATTTTGCACTTAATAGGCAATAGCTTCTTTGCATGAAAACACCTATGTAGTAGCAACAGTAAGCAATAGACGCAAATGCTGTATGACTGTAGCTGTAGAGGGTCTTTTCAAAATGCAAAACCTTCTCAAAATGGGACGGGTTTCTCTTGGAATCCATGGTGGACAACAACTGCTTGGGGGACGCAGGGGAACTTTGGGTGAAGGGTATGATATGGTACGTTGGTGCACATTTGATAAATGCAAGTCTGCCTTGTAGTAGCATAGGTCATCATTTGCATGAAACATCAGGCAAGTCATAAAAACCTAGAAAAATGAAAAAAAAAAATAATGGTACTGCACAATATTTATCAAGCTTCTCCTCAAAAACAAGAAGAACTGGGCCCATCAAGGAATGTGTGTCAATCACTGATTACGGGATTCACAAGTTTATAGGAATTAATGAGCGTTTATAATCAATACTAAATGATAATAATGATGATAAAATTCTGATTGCTGCCAGCATATTTGTAAGAATAAATTGTTTGCTTTGATTAACAGTTTAATGATTTTTGCCAAAGAATGAAAGCTTGATAAATATTGCGCGGTGTAGGCTCTAGAAGACACTTTAAAACTGAGTGTGTTTCTAATGGGGAGGAACAATGTCAGACTCATCTAAGTGTTAACACCGATAAATGACTGGCATTGCTTGGCTTTTTTTGTCATCTTGTTTTATCTTTACTGATACTTCAGGAAAGCTATGATGACTGCCAACTTTGTAAGTGCCACCACTTGTGACCAAAATTATGGACACTCTAATAACAAAACGTCAGAGGTTGAACCCTCACTCAAGGGCTCAGCCGGTGTTGTAAAATCCTCCTGTGGAAGCATGTGTTGTCAGTTCACAATACTGTTTGTGTCAGTATATCATTGCCTTTATGACAGCATGTGAGATTTACATCGTGCCTGTAATATATGACCTCTTTCTATGTAGTGATGTAAAAATGTAGGCAGTTTCATGTGTGTTTATGGGTGATTGATAATTCAAATAAATACAATTTACTAGACAAACAGTAATTACATGTTTGGCTTTGTCTTCATTCCAAGAAATGAAAAGAAAAAGAAGCAGAGGTAAGTGAAAATCTGTAGAAGAGAATGTCTGTTTCATTGACATTTATGCACTTAATTTACAATGGATGGATAGCTAGTAGACAGACAGACAAACAGGTTGATATATAGGTACACAATATGGACAAAAGTACTGGGACAGCTGATAATTACACCAACAGGGACTTTAATGACATTGCATTTAAATATATAGACTTTAATTTGGAGTTGGTCACCCCTTTGCAGCTATAGCAGCTTCCACACTTCTTGCAAGGATTTCCACAAGATTGTGGAGTGTTTCTGTGGGAATTTTTATTAGGTCAGGCACTGATGTTGGAGGAGAAGGCCTGGCTCACAATGTACGTTCCAGTTCGTCTAAAAGGTGTTGGATGGGGTTGAGGTCACCAGTCAAGTTCTTCCACACCAAACTCATCCAACCATGTATTTATGGATCTTACTTTGTGCACTGAGGCACAATCATGCTTGAATAGAAAAGGACCTTCCCCAAACTGTGTCCACAAAGTTGGAAAACAGGGTCCAAAATGTCTTGGTGTGCTGAAGAATTAATATTATTGCCCTTCAGTGGAAGTAAGGATCCATCTGAATTCAGTCATTAACAGGTGTGTCTCAACAGATCTACTTCCAAAACATACACAATAAGGACAAAAGTATTACCTGGAATTCAATCATTAAGAGGTCTGTCCCAGTACTTTTGTCCATTGTGTAGTTAGATAGATAGATAGATAGATAGATGGATAGATAGATGGATAGATAGATAGATAGATAGATAGATAGATAGATAGAT
>JBBIGA010000007.1:8385610-8403264 GCA_037576975.1 Alestes dentex
AGATGGATAGATAGATAGATAGATAGATAGATAGATAGATAGATAGATAGATAGATAGATAGATAGATAGATAGACATACATAGGTAAAAAGGGACCATAATGCTATAAGGATATTTGTTGGAATTGTCTGTCTTTCTTGGGGGAACAAGAACGAGATCTCATGCCGGCTGTATTTATCATCTTGTGGGGCTGTCGAGTGTGAGGGTGAAGAGCTTCAATTAAAAGTCGTTTTTAAACTTTTTTAAGAAAGAAAAAATGTCGCGTCCATGTAGGCCAATGGTCAATACTCAAGGTTTCAGAATCAAGATCAGAAATGCCATCTATTTAAAGGCATGGCTCTGTTTAAACAGCACTAACACAAAGTGACTTTTATTATGAAGATCAACAGCCATTTTGCAGGAGAGCCCGTGTGCTGCTGGGGTGTGAGTTGGGAGAGAAGTTTCTTCTGGAGGCTCATCACTGACAGATATTCAGGGATATATCTTATATGATGCATGAGGGACATGATCAGGCTTTTGGGGAGCGTTTTCATTGGCGTTTTTATTCATTTATTTTTTAGTGCAATCTGGTTATCCTCTTAACGTGACATTTCTTGGTCACTAAGAGATCCTGCTGGCATCTGGAGCTCCATAAACCTGTGATAGATGCTGCAGAAGCACTGTAGTTAATGGAGAAGGTTCGAAGAGTTCTCGTGCACCTGTCTAAGGATCACGCGGCCCCACAGTGTGCCCGGTTTGTGCAGGTAGGTTTGTGTGGTTGAATACTTTTCAATACAGTGACACTCTATATATTTATTAAACTGTGTTTTTACTTTCGTTTCTAGAGCATTACTGGACACTTCATAGGAAATGCTGACGACCAGGCAACTGTGAACTGCTCCCTGGAGAATAATCGATTTATTCTCTGCGAAGGCAATCATGAAGGGGGCGTTCCTCTTAAGGTTAGATTTCAACTCTCCCACAACCCCGGTGAACATATTATACATACACAATATGGACAAAAGTGTTGGGACCGACCTATTAAAGATTGAATTCAGTGAAGGGCAATTTTAATGCTTCAGTATACCAAGACATTTTGGACCATGCTTCCATCTTTGTGGACAGTTTTTGGGGAAGAACCTTTTCTATGCCAGCATGACTGTGCCTCAGTGTGCAAATCAAGGTCCATAAAGACATGGTTGGATGAGTTTGGTGTGGAAGAACTGCAACCCTGTCCAAGACCTCATGGATGAACCGGAACGGAGATTGCGAGCCAGGCCTTCTTGTCCAACATCAGTGCCTCACCTAATAAATGCTCTACAGAATAAATGGGCACAGATTCCCCTCAGAAACTCTAGAATCTTGTGGAAAGCCTTCCAAGAAGAGTGGAAGCTGATATAGTTGCAAATGGAGTACCAACTCCATATGAAAGTCTATGTATTTGAATGTAAAGTCCTTGTTGGTGTAACAGTCAGGTGTCCCAATGCTCTTGTCCATGTAGTGTATATGTTTGCATGTCTGATGTTATGGTATAATAATATAAAGTAGATTTCCATACTAATAGGCCTATATTGCACAGTCTATTTCCTCTGATCTAACACGCCTGCATTGTTAAGCAATAAACACTAAAATGTTGAAATCACTAAAACTTTCCAGGTGAGTGTTAAACATCTGTGTACCTGATGTAGAGCTTTTTTACATTGCTTGTGGGTAAAACTAATTTTCTGCCTGTAGAGGGCGCCGTTCTGCCCAATCAAATTCCTCTCTCACTCAGAGGCAGCCTCCATCCCTCCAGATACACTCAGCCGTGGGGTCGACGTGGGCGTGGCCGTCCTGCTGGTGTCAGCGAATCAGAGGCTGTTGCTGACCAGGCGTGCTGCAACTCTCAGGATCTTCCCCAATGTCTGGGTCCCGCCTGGTGAGTGTGGAGCTCCAGACACTGCAGAATCTGACTCTGCGCTCCTGATGTAGTCTCCAGGGAATCGTGCTCTTCTAGAGGTCTCTGGACCACAAATCCAGTTTCCAATCCTGGATGCTGTAATCACTGGCAGTGAACTAAAGCATTGATCTGATTGACTTCTCACATGGTGTAATATGACCAGTAACTACAAAATCCAGGACCAGAAACTGGATTTGAGGTCCAGGGAAAGACTATAGCTTCTAGCTAAACTGCAGCTTTAGAGCGAAGCCTTGAATGCTGGTCTGCTTTTGTCCATGATCAGACTGTATTAGTCATGAGAGCTACAAGATATGAACTGAAAACTTTGAGCTGTATAGGATAAACTGTTCTGTTATAGAATATCTAGTTCTTTTATCAATATTATCTATTATTTCCGAGTTTCCATTAGTTTAGTATGAGCCAAATGAAACTGTAAACCAAAGTTAATGGCTAATTTTAAGAAATTCAGTTAATTGAGTTTGACCTTATTCAAGATTCAACTGAACTTCTGATTATAAAGGAAAATGTGTTATTTTGAATAGCTCTAACATGTAACATGGACTAAAGGTGGCTCTTTTTTCTGCAGGTGGTCATGTGGATCTGGATGAAAAGGTGTAGTGTAATTGATCTGTCCAACACATGCAGACCCATTCTCTTGTACATGGTCACACACAGTTGAATGCACCCCCCCCCCCAACCCCCCCGTCGGGAACGACAGCCTGGTGGGCCGGTCTAGGCTCAAAATGCCCTGGCCGATTTTTTTTGTCCCAGTCCAGCCCTGGTTCCGCATAACAGTTATTGACCTAAAAAGTCATTTACGGCCTAATGAGTTGATTGAGTTCTGGGATTACCAATTGAATCTTTTTTTCTATTTAAATATAGAAACATATTGTGTGATACCATGCAGAAAAATGTAAATTTATAATACAATGCAGAGGTTGTTTACTTGTTGTGCTTAAGCTTGAGCTGTTGCATGCAAACTGTATGTACAGCCTTTGCTTTAATGGTAATTTTCACTCGCTTGCGCTTATTAATGTTATGAATTCGTGCAATAGCCAGAGCTTCCCTGATGAAATGAAGATCAGATCATACAGTTTATAGATCATACAACTAATGAACATTACCCATGGCCTCGTTCTCTTTGTCCCTGTTGTGCTAGCTGCTGGACGCCGGCCTGAGGGAGCTGAGGGAGGAGACCGGGCTCAGACTCAATCCTGAAGACATCTCCTCTACTCGACTGCTGGGCCTCTGGGAGGTGGGCTCATATTGCTGACTGAGTGTGGACGTTTAGAGGCATGAGGCCAAAATCTTTTAAGCTGATACAGACTTGCTGATTAATCACATGAAGCTTAAAGACTTTTGCACAGCGTTGGTCAAAAAAATCCCCTGAGACATAGATGGAACGCTGAAAAAGCTGAATTTCAGGCCCAGCGGTCATTATGACCACAGTATCTCAGTGTGCTGGGTTTAAATTACGTTTTTATTTTTCTAATTCTGGGTTCATACTCCAGGCAGTTGTAGTCCTGGGTTCTTATAGCCACCCAGAAAATAAAATTCAGTGTATCAGCAGTTTCAATAATAACATCTTTATATAAAGAAAAACATTTGCGTGTGTTCATATCAACTCCCTGTCTTTGTTGCAGTCAGTGTACCCACCCATGCTGTCCCGGGGCCTGCCACAGAGGCATCACATCGTCACCTACATAATGCTGTCCTGTCGCCTTACACACTGTCAGCTACAGGTAATACCAGCTTGTACTGATCTAGGCCATGAGGCCTATAATACTCAGTTCTCAAATGTATTATATACGGTTTATTACAAACAGTAGTACTAGTAAGCATTTTTGTCTGCCAAGTAACTTAATAGAGCAAAGATTATTACATAAACAATATTTTTTTTTGTAAAATGGGAGTGAGATGTTGAGTCAGGTTTTAGAAATATGGTTTATTAAGACTAATCTTGACCAGTGATGGGGGAAAATATCTAAACTGGTGCTTATATGTATCTATAAACGCAGGTTTTTATGAAGTCTTTTTTTTTATGTTCCCTGCTTTCCTTCTCTCATAGTCCTGTCTGAGACCAGAGCCTCGAGAGGTGAGTGGATGTGTGTGGGCTGATGTGGGCCTGGTCAAGGCCATTGTATCTGCTGTGGATGGAGAGGAGGATTCTGTTCATATACCTGCTGATCTGCCTCAGTCTGTCAGGTACTTAAACGGTATCATGTACTATAGTGCATCTCAGTAACTTTACAAGAGATGAAACAACATTGTTGATTTGAATGTTTTTAATGTAACCTAATTTTATTTATTGGGTGCGCAAGCCACAGTAAGATTTTAATATGATTGCAAGTTCTGTATAAGACAGTTTTAAAGTTCTAGGCTGAAATAAAAGCAAAAATGACATATACACTATATAGACAAAAGTATTGGGACATCTGACCATTCCACCAACTGGGACTTTAATGACCTTTCATTTAAATACATAGACTTTAATATGGAGTTGCCCCCCCCCTTGCAGCTATTATAGCTTCCACTGTTCTTGGAAGGCTTTCCACAAAATTTTTGAGTTTCTGTGGGAATTTGTTCCCATTCATTCTGTAAAGCATTTATGAGGCAAGACACTGATGTTGGACAAGAAGGCCTGGCTCACAATCGCTGTTCCAGTTCGTCCCAAAGGTGCTGGATGGGGTTGAGGTCAGGACTCTGTACGGGCCAGGCAATTCTTCCACACTGAACTCATCCAGCCATGTCTTTATGGATCTTGATTTGTACACTGGGGCACAGTCATGCTGGAATAGAAAAGGATCTTCCCCAAACTGTATCCTCAAATGTTAGAAACATAGTGTTGTCCAAAATTCCTTGGTATGCTGGAACATTAAGAAACAGGTGTGTCCCAATACTTTTGTCCAAATAGTGTATTCTTATTAGATAAGATAAACGTTTATTAGTCTCACAAGTGGGAAATTTGCTTATATGTTATGGTATATTTCAACATACATTAGGAGTCAAATAAACTGTGCTAAACTGTCTATATAAAGAAATAGACACTGATCATGATCATGTCTTGTCTGATTTTGTAGTGTGACAGAAGTGTCTTCAGAAGGTGAGCTTAAGGAATCCACACTGCCGGTGTTAGTGTTCTGTAACCGAGCCCCAGATCAGGGTGAGGATATTGAACGGGTTAGTACTGGAACCAAATACGCCTTAGACCTGTGGCTGAAGACCCTGGGAACTGACTGTGAGAAGAGCTAAACTCAGACTCTCTCTGTCAGCCCTGAAGAACCAATGAAACAGTGCCTTTAGGTTCACAACACCATCTGCTGGTTGTCTTCCCTGTTTACCTTTCTGTCTCACCTTTCTGTTACCTTAAATAAATAACAGATTTTTGTGTTGGTGTTTCTGAAATGTTGTCTTAAGGTTCTGCCTTGGATTTAAAAGTCAGTTTGCGAGGGACAAACTTTTTGTCCTTAAAATAGCAGATTCTTTCACCAGTTTATTCTCGTGGAATGTTAAATGTTTATATGAGCCACAAGGGGGCAGGAAAGACTTTTTGTTCACACACACAATGCCACACGGGAAAAAATATTGCCATATAATGCAGTCTTTATTCCCTATAAACATGCTCAACAGACTACAGAGAGTTCATTGCATCAGTGACACATAGACTGCACTGGCTGATTATCTTATAAGGACTGTGACCACTCCTATGAATGTTAGGAATGTTATTTGGGTCACTGCTGAACTGTTTGCCTATGGTGCTTACAAGCTATTATCGAAACCTTAATTATCACTGATACTTGCAGATTATGACATTATTATAGCCTTTAACATACCAGCGGCCCTTTTGTGAAAAATAATTAAAAAAGCAATAGAAAAGAAAGCTTGTCTCAATGTATTATGATGCCTGTATTAAGCTGCAGAGGAGGACATTCTTGTGGAGCTGAATTTCAGTTTATTTAAGAGAAGCTACATGAGAACCTTTCAGATAAAACTGCTTTCACAGCAGTTATGATGAGAACTATGACCTATTTCTCCAGAAATAATGGTTGTACATTGTTTCTTTCACTAGAATCCCACGCAAACTACTGATTTCTGTGTCATCCATCATTAAATGCATCTGTCTGATGTATGAACGCATATGTCTTTTTTTCATATACAGAATCAGAATAATATTACTGGCCAAATACTGGCCAGAACTTTGCCTTATTGTAATTGGAGCTCATATAAGTGGGCAATGCAGAGCATGCATAGAAAACATACAAATAAATAAAAGCATAGTGAACAAAATATATGCAGTATGTAATTTACTGTGAAAGGCACAAACAGCAAAACAGATTAGGTGGGATGTGAATTATATTGCTGTAAGTATATTGCATTGAAACTAAATTGTAATTTTAATGACTTAATTACAACTGTAATTAAAAGTAATTGTAATTTAATTGTACTCTTTAAAACACTTAAACCAGATGTGATATAGCCCAGACGGCACTGTTAACTTTAAGTCATTTGTGCCAGATCTTGACATTGTGAACAAATGGAATTATTTCCCTCTGATACCACTAATATGAGCTAGCTGTTTGCCAAATGAATCGCTTAAAACAATGATGTTACGTTATTCTACATTTGAACCTTCTTAGAAATGATGCTGCTGAACAAAACACAATTTGAGCTGCTCATTAAGAGAGTCACTAGCTAAAAGGAGGGCAGGAATCCCTATAGAACATCATAAATGTTCTTAAAATTCACACTAAACACTGGCCAAGTCTGCTTCTTTGACTTTCGATGGAGCGGCGAAAGACCAAACATGCCTTAACCAGTGAACTACACTGGAAACTGAGCAGACAATTGCGTGCATTTATTTTTGCAAGCCATTCCTTCAAGGCCTAAATGCATCCTCCTGCACCCCATGAGTCTGAAGTCATCTGAGAATTCTGCGCCCTCCTTGATTGCATGCAGACTTGGTCTTGGTCACATGCACCTGAACATTTCTCGTGTGGCACCACAGTGGGTGCAACCAGTGAGTAATGCGTAAAGAGGTTTTAGGTTCCTTCAACAGCAGACAACCAAACTGCGCTTAATCATATTTGCTGCAGTTTAATGCTTATCAGTCTCAGCCCCACCTGGTCTGGACACGCTTGGGTGGAACAAAGTGTGTATAGAGATACGGATAAGTCACAAGACGAAGCTCATACAGAAAACGTGAAAGGGATCCAGCATCTTTGTTGTTCTAGTTCAAATTTGCTTCTGTTTCACTTTACCCTCCAAAGTACTATGTTAGCAACTTTTTGGAAATTCAATCCAAAATCTAATATATTGGAAATATGTTCCAGCGTATTCTATTTGTATTTTGTATTATAATGACAAAGTAAGAAACCTTTCAGATGTGTGATACAAAAAGTGCTGCATTGAAAATATATTTCTATCATAGAAAACACAGACATGTAAGAACATATTTCATTTTCCTTTGAAAGTTTAGCATGATGTATTTGACTCCTTATATATATTTTTTAAATATACAACAATATATCATTTTTGTCTCTCTTTCAACCTACCCTGTAGTATACTGAAGTCTTTCAGATGTCCTATATGTTACAAATATAAAACCCTTCACTAACTCACTATATTCATCGACTCTTTTCCTCTCTTTCTCTCAGAGGACTGGAGGAGAATCTCTGAGCTGGTCCCATCTGCACAAAGGCACCTTTCTACTAGTACAAAAGCCTTGAGAAACACTGACTAGGGGCTGAGGTGATCTAAACACACCCACACACACACACACATACACACGGCCTATTATCTCTAAACTCAATGCAGTCATCACAATTAAACCAAGGAGGTGAATGTATGTGTTGAAATGTTTTTCCTTTTAAAATAAAATATATTTCCTTTTTTTTATTCATGTTACATGTTGCACCTTTTCATGTTACACCCTTTTATATCTGCTATGCAGTTTCATAAGGCTATTATTCAAATGAAACTTGGCAGTAAACAAACAACATCCATCATTCGAGAGTCATTTTAAGCAGTTCACTTTGTTTATGTGATCAGAATATATATTTACACTAGTATAGTCCAATACACCATTTTTAAAGCAAATTAAAAATGTCTTATGGAAAATTACAGTCATGTGCAATTTGTTTTACAGTAATTAAACAGTAGTGTTTTCAGATTTGCTCTGGAAAATGTGAATATTGTTGGCAAGTATCCCCCCATTTGGAATTTGGTATAAGAGCTGGTGGACTGTGACATCATTTTTTAACAGCTACATACAAACCAAGGAAGGAAAGATTGAGGAAAGCGTAGAAGAAAGAGAGGGAGCCAAACACAGCACCTCAGTGACGTTGAGTAGCCATGAGTAAATCGCAGTGTGGTCTTGTTTCATTTGAAGGTTTTTCATTTATCTTCAGGCTATGAAGTATTGCAGCATCACTTGTTCACTACGTACATCCCAGTCCGGTTTTTGGGAGGTTTATCAGAGTCGGAGTCCTGCTGATTGAGATTAAGATGTTAAAATACCAATAAACTGATTGATTAATACATAACCTCACAATTAGAACATGTTAGAAGCTCTTGATAGCCCCAGTTTTAAAACCTAGGAATACACAAGGAATTTCTTAACAATTTGTGTGGCGCTGAACTAAATAAAGCATTAATGAATTTATTTAACCTGAGAGAAGAGGAAAAAAAAGGTCAGGGCTTTATGTAGAGCTCAGGATTCCCTTTCCTTGAGCTGCTGTATGTGAGTTAGCTGCAATGCGACCAGCATGCAGTCTTACTAACAGCCCATCAAAGGCCTCTTTGTGTGGGGGAAATGGAGCAAAGGTCCAAAATGACCTCAAGCAGAGCCATAGCGTAATCATTTACACATTGTAATGCAATATGTACCATACAAAGTCTCCGTTCTAAAGAAAGGTCAAATAAAAATAGCATTTTCACCAGTGTTCAACTTTTTACAAAACATGTTGGTCTGTTACATGTGTCCTCTTTCTTCTATTACTGATGTCTCTGGACAAGAGCATTAAAACACCAGCTGGACACCAGTTATTGCATACAAACAGTTTTAGGGGACAGTGCCCCATCAGTGATGAGTTAGTCAGTTGCTCAACACATTTGCGTGCTATGAGACACAGAGGAGTGTATGATAGCACTCTCAAAAATAAATGGACCAAAATGTTTATTTGAAGGGATACAACTTCAGACCATTTTGTTGCGTTTATTTTGACTTCAAAATTCCTCCTTTCGCTGCTGGGGGCCTGAGCTGCAGACAGTGCAGTGTAAAGTCTGATAAGATGGTAGCTCTGGGGTGGTTAGGGAATCAGAAGCTCAGAGCAGGAGTAGAGTTTCCCACGCCTCAGGTTTCCCAGTCAAAGTCGCCCGCACACAAAGGGAGGCCTATACAGGTCTTCGGAAAGTGGGGCTACTCAGTAATGGCAGCCAGCTTTGCCTGCTTCTAAGCAGCGTTTGTGCTGGCATGTTTTACAGGGATGGAGATGGAGATGGTGGAATGCTAATTCCATGCAGGGGGTCTACTGTTACACATTAACTCCCAAAGTCAGAGCTCAACGGACCAATCCCGTAATCCTTAGCCCTGTCACCTGTCACCCCCCCCCCACCCCACCCATACCGAGAAACTCTGCCATTACCTTTGTCACTCCATCTGCCTTAAATGCATTAACATTAATCTTATTTTTAAAAATCAGTTTCATTTGTTTCTGGCTCTTACTGTGAAAATTCTTAAAAAAATAAATGTTCATAAATGGCTCTTGGATGCTTGGATGTTTTGAGTTCTGGAACCTTTTCATTTTGTGAACCTTTTAAAGTTTTAAAACTTTAAGAAGGTTCACAAAACATGTTTACAGAAATGTTTATTTAAAGAACCATCCACTTAAAGGTTCATTGGAGAACCAAAAGGTGTTCTTCTATGGCACTGAACCCTTTTTGGCACCTTTATTTTTAAGAATGCACAAGTAAATTGTGTTTTTTCATTTCCACCTAAAATCAACACAGTAGCAAATGCAGAGGCTCGGGCAGGAACATGTGCTTCTTTAAAGCATTTTTATATAAACTATAAAGCACAGGGTCGAGTGCTGAGCTGTAGATGGAGATACACTCACCGGTGACTTGCCGTTGTGGGTGTCAAACGTGCTGTGTGTGGAGTACATAGGAATGTCGGGGTTATAGTAGCCCGGAGGGTCTGGATCAGACACGTTCATGAAGCCTCGCCGTCTCCACCAACAGCACCAACACAGCAGCTGTGAGGAGGAGCAGGCTTCATTTACGTTTCAACACAACAATGCTGAGAGAGCAGCCACGTTCACTTCTCCAACACTCTTAAAAATAAAGGCTCTTAAATGGTTCTTGGCTTTCAGAACATCCTTTTTACTTTTTTTACTGTATACAAAAGTTTTTCATTGTTGCTCATCTCATTTGCGAAAAAAAAAAGAACCATCCAGTCAAAGGATCTTTGGGGAGCCTAATAGTTTTCTTGAATGGCATCCCACCAAAGAATATTGTTTAGCGCCTTGTTTTTAAGAGCAAATGGGAACAGAGCATCGTAAAACAGGAATAGTGCATTAAATAACATCACAGTCACACTGAGGAAAAAAAGGCTTTTATGGGGGATATCAAGCAATCAATACACAAATCTCACAGCAGGATCGTAACTATATTACAGTCTGTAAAGAGCAATATCTTTAAAAAAAAAAGGCAATTAAAAAAACATTACACCACCATTGTGGTGTTTTACAGTTCTGAATGGTTGGATTGGGAGTCTATGTGAGACTCACCAGCAGGATGAAGAGGACGAGGAGGAGGAAGAGTATGATGGCTGCCAGCACCAGAAGGGCCACGCCCCAACCGGGCACACCTTGCTGTGCTGCTGATCCTGTGGCTGGAGAGCCAGCATTGGACTGGGGCTTGTGTGCTGTACTTGACCCTCCGGGGCCTGAAGGCTTTTCAGATGCATGTCCTCCAGGGCGGGCTGAGGGGTTGGAAGCTGAATGGTCGGAAGCTGCTGTGGTTAAGTTGCTGGGACGTACCGTTACATTCTGATGGGAGGAACTGTTTGCTGGATGTACAGTCGTTTCAGTCTTGTGCGTGTCGTTACCCGAGATGTTGAATAGGTGCGAAATTATGGGTCCACCTAAAGTGTGGTTCTGTGATGGTGGAGAGGTGTGAGAAGTAGCATCTGTGCTGGAATGGCTAGCACTGATGGCTGATGTATGTGTAAGAGCGTGAGTGGACGAGTGTGTAGTGGAGTGGCTAGGAGTGTGTGTAGAAGAGTGAGTGGACGAGTGTGTAGTGGAGTGGCTAGGAGAGTGTGTAGAAGAGTGAGCGGAAGAGTGTGTAGTGGAGTGTGTAGAAGAGTGAGCAGAAGAGTGTGTAGTGGAGTGTGTAGAAGAGTGAGCAGAAGAGTGTGTAGTGGAGTGTGTAGAAGAGTGTGCGGAAGAGTGTGTAGCGGAGTGGGTGGAGAAGTGGTTGGAGGAGTGTGTGAATGGTGTAGTGGTGGTGGTTCCGAGTGAGTGAGGTGTACTTTGTTGTTCCAGATGGAGAGTTTCATGTGTGGGTTCTTGATCTGCGAGAGGACAAAATCATGTAGGCTGGAGTTAAATACATGTAACCTCTGCAACAGACATGTATTTGTCCTGTTTACAATCCATCCTTTATGAAAGTAACCTATGGCAATAGGCCAACTACAGGAACAGTTACTAGGCAGCAAAATGTATATCACAATTGTGATCTAGTCAAGATACTTAATATTTCATATTTTGAGATTGCTGTAATAAAGCAAATATCAATTAAGCCTATTTATATAAACTTGTAGAGATTTACAGAAATCTATGTAGATCTGTACTAATTATATTATTATATCTACTAATTATATTATTATTGGATATACCAGTCAGCCACAATATTAAAACCACTGACAGGAGAAGTAAATATCGCTGATCTCAATACAACGGTGCATGTCAAGGCGTGGGATATACCAGGCAGCAAGTCACTTGTTCATTCATCCGAAGTTGATGTAATGGATGCTAAAGGGCCAAACTAGGATGGCTAGGTGACTGGGTCAGAGCATCTCCAAAATGGCAGGTTTTGTGAGGTGTTCCTGGTGATCATCCCAGTTCCTGGAATGACAACCAGAGAACCATTGATAGGGTCATGGGCGCACCCTGTCAAGGCTCACTGATGCACATGGAGAGCGAATGCTAACCCGTCTGGTCTGATCCCAGTGAAAAAAGCACCCGTAGCACAAATTCCTGAAAAGTAGTTCTGGCTATGTTAGAAAGTTGTCAGAACACACAGTGCATCACGGCTTACTGTGTATGGGACTGCAAAGCCACAGACCAGTCAGAGGGCCCGTGCTGACCCCTGTATACCACCGAAAGTGCCTACTATGGGCACATGAGCATGAGAACTGGACCACAGAGTAATGGCCTTGTCGGGTGATTCCAGTTTTCTTCTACACCATGTGGACAGCCTGGGATGTGTGCGATGCTTATCTGGGGAAGAAATGGTACGGGGATGCACTATGAGAAGAAGGCAAGCCAGGGCAGGCAGTGTGATGCTCTGGGCAGTGCTGGGAAACCTTTGGTCCTGGCATTTGTCTAGATGTTTGGAATGTACCACCCACCTAAACATTGTTGCAGACCAAGAATATCCCTACATGGTAACAGTTAAACCTAATGGCAGTGGCCTCTTTCAGCAGGATTATGGGTCCTGTCAGACTGCAAAAGAAGTTTAGGAATGGTTTGAGGAACATGACAAAGAGTTTAAGGCGCTGCCTTGGTCTCCAGATTCTCCAGACCTCTGTCCAATTGAACATCTGAGAGGTGTGTTATACAACGTAGTCCAGTCCATGGAGGCCCTGCCTCACAACTCACGAGGATCTGCTGCTAACTGCTTGGAGCACACCTTCAGAGGTCTTGTGGAGCACATGCTTTGATAGGTCAGGACGGTTTTGGTAACATGAGGAAGGCCTAGACAATACTATGCAGGTGGTTTTAATGTTATGACTGGTCAGCATGTACTGATATTTACTTGCTATCATTTCTACAGCTATCTTTGTAAGGAATGCAATGGCTTAAATTCTGTATGTAAAATAATCCTATCATCCACCAGTTTATTTTTTTTATTTAAATAATAAACCTATCCTTCTCATCAGACTTGTTTTTTTTTTTTTTACCTAGCGTAAAGTTGATGTTTAGATCCAGGGTCACAGAGGGATGAAGTTTGTAATTAGTAACAAATACATTTTTCACAATATTTGGATTGATTTCTTCACCAGCAAACAATGCAGTGGAAGTGGCAATCACAGATCCATTGCTGAGGAAAAATGAAATTGCATGGTTAAAAGCTTGGTTTCATTTGTCATACAGTACTTTTTTCCAGTTTCTCACACAAAATAAAAAAAACTGATTAAATATAAACAGAGCCATAAAAATGTGATTAAATAACAAATTAAGCTTAGATCACGTTTGCCTTGTGAACAGTTCACATAACCATGTTAACATTAAGTACTTCCACTTTAAGCATAATTACCTGAAATTCATTTCTGCAATGCCTTCATACTGAATTGATGGCGTCTGGCTATAAGTGACGTGAAACTGAACGAAAGAGAAAAACTTGTGGTAAGAAATGTGGTATTTGTACGGCTGTGAAAGGCATATGAAACCCTCTTTATTGTAAGTGGAAGCAACTCCTGCTGGAGTTGAAGTGTGAAGTGTACATTCACACGTCATATTCATAAGTTCATTTCTGTATGAACTTGTTGACATGTGCCACTGCTCAGTACTGACCATTTGTTTTATGCCTCATGAGTCACCAAATCCTGCCAGGCTGGTGTTATCAGAGGATTTCATTTGAGGATAAAGCATCTTACCAAGTTCTCCACCTCCCGGCGCAGTATTTTGTAGGGCATTGATTGCTGGTCCGTGAGTGAGTCATTGTAAATCCGGTTGGTGATTTTGATGTCAATAATATAGGCCGAAGGGGGATGTGTTGATGTTTTGCTTCCTCCAGGGGCTATGGTGACATTACCAGGTGAAGCAACACCTGCAGAGAGAGGAATTTAATGAGAATATTTACTCTGCAATGAAACTGTTGTCAGAGATGGTTCCGTCTGCAGTGGATAAAACACCTTAGCTAGTTTTTCTCTTATTTTTAAAGGCATTACGTGGCTCAGATATACAGAATTTAAAGAAAATCACATATAGAATAACAGATGAACTTAAACCGGGATTACGCAAACAACAATCCCTTTTGTCAAATTAAATGATTAGTGAGAGACTGTGAAACTGGAAAATGGAAATTGCACTGTAAAATAGATTCACCAGAGGCAAAAGCCTAAATGTCCTTTAAGAGTGAACCTTTGAAACAATCATCATATGGAACATTTTGATCTTGAATTAGAATAATAAGACAAATTCCAACCTAAAGTAACACGTTTTGGTAAAAAGGGTAAAATTGGGTGTCAGCTCACATTACTACACCACATTTATGTTACTCTCTTGCAACATGATGCTTGAAGGGGATTCTGGGGTCAGCTGTGTGTGAAGAACCAAATTTCAGAACTGGAATGAAAGCAATGCCTTAAGTGGCACTGCCATGATTCACATAAAATATTTAAATATATGTTTGTCTTACCTGAAAAGTACACTAGGAAGCCAATAATCCAATAAAGAGACCTCTCCTTCATAATGTATTGCTCAATGGCGTGCTAATCCTTCAGCCTGTTGACTCTGCTGGTCAGGTTTAGTCCTAATGAAGCCGTGCTTTGGCCAGAGTGCCTCACTATACAAATGAACAGTCCTTTTATTGTTAGAGCACCTGAGCAGGTACCACAGCCAGTGGGGTGGGACCCAAACTGCTTAATCAGTGCGCCACGTTTACGCTGATTCCTCACTTTCCACAACACAGCAAAGGCGACTGTTTCTGTGAGGGAACAAATAAATAGCAGGAGTGATCAGGATGAAATGAAGGAAAGTGGCAATGACAGTAAAAATTGCACTAATTGTTTTTGGAGCACATTTTAAACAAATTTGAGTAAACCACCTCAATCAGTTTGTCGCACCGATGAATTTTGATTTACAGTGCCCACTTCTGATTCGTCTCAGAACTTTGTTTTGGGCCGCTTTCAGAGTTTCATTTTCATGCAGGGCTGCCAATTCAAACTCAAAGGATAAAGGCTGTGACTGGTTTTGGGCGCTGCGAAAAATGATCAGCGAATTGATCCTTCTTTGTAACTTATTTTTATAATTGTTTCTAGTAAAGTAGTCTAATTTGTTATCTAACTGGTGTATAATTTCTCTTTGTTTTAAGAAATAATGGTTTAAAGAAGCCAAATAATCTGCTTATAGTTAAAACTTGTAGTGTGAATGTTCAGTATTAGGGAATCTGATCCTACATCAGATTCTGGGAGAGTTTATGTAAAGGTTGAAAGCACTTAGCCCATTTGTGTTCTTCGAATTAGGGTTAACAACCCTGAAAAACAAAAGAAAGGAAAACAGATTTGGAGATATGCAAATCTGCACATAAGTATTTTTGGCTAGTCTTCTTAAATATCAGTTAATGGGGTTTCTCAATGAGACAAGATGCTTTACAGCTTTTTTCTGACAAATCTTTTTGGGCTCACATACATTCATTGGTAAGGACATTTATTTCTATTTCTTTGTTAATACAATAATATGGTAACTTATTACTATAAACGATCTATACATTGTATGTGTTTATTTCTTATTTATGTGCGCAAATTTGTGTAGTTTGCTCATTAAAGACATTTTTGCGTACGTTCTTAATTGTGAGTGTGTGTGGTGTGTGTGTTTTATAGACACAAGCCTGATTTTTCAGTGCGCCTCCATCAGATAGCTGTTGCAGCAGCCAGAAGTGAAGCTGATGATCTATATCTACCTCATCAGAGGCTTCAGGACCGTCACTAGCAAAGCCCAGCAAGACACACACTGTCTGCGGAAAATTCCCCAGGCCAGTCTTTCAGACAGCGGCACATTTTACTGTCTGCTATTGCTGCTGATTATATGCTAATTATATGGGTAATGGAGAACAGGTGACAATTAAGCAGCCTTAATGAGTTTCTGCTACATTACTTTCTATTTATATGCATATAATCTGGTTCCCAGTGTTTTGATGTCAGTTTTTCATCTCTGTTCTAGATACAACTGACAGACTGAAAGTGAATAATGAAGAGCACATACTGAAAGTAAGTTATTACTTTTGTTTCAAAAACATACACTGTATTATCAGTAGTACTAACGGCCAGCGTGTGCTAGGATTCCTTCTGGGTGAATTTAAGGAATCAGTGATTTGTATGACATCATAAAGACATGTTTTATTTGAGGACACCAACTGCACGTATTGAAGGAGGAGAACTTTCATTTTGCAGTTTGGCTATTGGACACCTGCAGATTCAGAACTGATCCATAAAATATGAATCCTGGTTATTTTCTTTTAGCAGTAATTTTGGTATTTGTGTTCTAATATGTGGGATGGGCTGAAAAAGTGGAAAAAATCATAAAGGATAGAAATTGTGCCCTTTCTTCTGTTGCTCTTCATACACACATTATCACACAATATCTGAGCTGATGGCAAAATAATGATGGTTTATTTCAGTTACAGAATATCAGTGTTTGCTCCTGAAGGGTTTTACACTTCAACTGATCATCTTTGCAGTCATTGTAATGTGTGCCTGGTAGTAGAGAGATCTAAGGTGAAGACATTTTTTTTTGACATTTTAAGGAAAAATGTAAATATGCAGCCAATGACTAAATGTGATATTTTAACATTAGTTTGTTCATTTTTCTCTGGTCTAACACTGAGGAACAGCAGTACAACAGAGGAACATCAGATAGTCAGGAACCGCTTTATTGAAGAGCCAGGGAGGAAACATTTGCACACAAAGCACAGGAGTGGTATAGTAATAAATAAAAAGGCAGCAGCAGCATCACCGTGTGGTCATTAATCATAATGTTGAGACTGCAGTTGCGAAACCATATGGCCAGTAAATTACAAGATCTTACAGGAACTCATGACCAACAAGAAACAAAATCAAACGAAACAGCTCTGCTCATTACTCGTTTTCTTTTCTGAAATGAAGACTTTAATACACACTACCAGTCAAAAGTATTTGCACACCACGTTTTTACCACTCATCCATTTACTACATAAACTGCTCATTTTTATTCTTGTTAAGCATCAGAATGTTGTTAAGTGAACAACTGTAAATGAAAATATGTCAGATAAATCAAGTATCCGTTATAAGATGGAAAGAATTTGTTAACAGTGCATGTCTGTCGGGTTGTGTGGTCCTTTGACTTTAATTGCGCTCGTTAACTGTTTCATTTCACTGGCGGTAACTGAATTATAATTATTATATAATTATGATTATAATTATAATATATTAGGGCTGGACACGTTAACGCGTTATTATCGTGTTAACGCATTATTTACTTAACGCCGACAATTATTTTATCGCGTATTAAAGCAGGTTTTTAAAAAATCCTTTTATTTTGAAAGTTCGTGTGATCGGGGTGCGAGCGGCACACAGCGCTTTAGGTCTCGGCTTGTTAATATGGACAAAAGTAATAGGACGTCTGACCCCCACGAAAACCAGTCGAGACCAAAAGTGCTGCTTGAAAAAATCTGAAGTCGTTAATGCCCTAGTGTGTATGTATATATGCACATGCATATACGTGCATGTGCATATGCACATATGTGTGTATAT
>JBBIGA010000007.1:8408059-8454000 GCA_037576975.1 Alestes dentex
TGTGTGTATGTGTGTGTGTGTATTAGTACAAGAGGTAACAGAGTAAAAGTGCACCGTTATTACAGTTAATTAGGATATACACACATGTACATGTATTAAAACTGTAATAATCGTCCAGTTTTACAGCTTGATTCTGTACCAGTCTTGTACCAGTTCCTGTTGTATTTTTGATCCTTTGGAACCAAAAACTGATTCACATATTGTCCATTAAGAACTTGGCTTCTAGTACACTAATTGAATTCACGTTTACTGATCCATTTCACTGCTTCAATACAGTGTGGTAAAGATGATGGCAGTGGAAAAGCGCGATTTATACATCCAGGGGGATGACAAACTCATTCGAAATCTTATCAAAATGTCTCCTCCAAGCCAGACCAACCATTTAAATGCTTGCGGTCAGTGCTTCCTACGATTTTCATGTGGTTTCTTTGATACGTGTGTGTTCCATGTGTTGATCTTTCTCATCTTTCTCAAGTCTTCCATTCACTGGTGCCTTTGGCAGAGTTTACCCAGTGTCTGGATTCCCAGTGGAGCATGAAGGTTGAGGGTGAGACTCCAGTCTACAGGCATGGAGGTTTCCCACTGCCGCCTGCCCCTGCTCCTCAGTTCATTCTTTCCTTCTGTCCTTACCTCAGCCTCACACACAGCTTTCTCCTGGCTGCGCTCCTGCTGGCCTGCCACAACCAATTGTATAAACGTTTTGATAGTAAGTGAGTCAATATGTCAGAAGTGAGTAAGGAGAGGCAGGGTAAAGAGCAGGAGGGGGGTTATTGGAAAAGTCAGCGGGGGTCTTTGTCCTGCTGCTTGAGCAGGAACTTGGTGTCCCAACACGGCTTAGACTTGACACTTGTGGATGAGGGAACACTGATAAGTTGCTGCTTCAGCCTTTGGTCAGAAAGATGAGTTTACCCAGTTAAATTTTTAGTCATATTACATTATAAGGCTATCATTTGGTTATAGTCAATGGGGCTGCACAAAATGGACAGAATATGAGTATTGAGATTTTACTGCTCAACATTGCGATTGCAATATCTTTCAATATATTAAATGGCTCTTATCACTTTTCTCAAAGTAAAATAGCTGAACGACTAATTCTTAGGGATAAGCATAAGTTGTATAATAGTGAAATAAGAAGGAATTATGAATTATATTTGTGTTACACAAACCCACAAAAAATAAAAAGGAAAGGAAATAGTTAAATGGTGAATTTGTCTTTAATGGTTAAAGACTAGCCAAAAGAATTTGACTTTTACACGAACACCTCAGTTCATAAGAACACCCAGTGACTCACCTGGAGCTGTGATTAGTCAATCTGTCAGAAACACTGTGATTGGTTAGAGGCTCACTTGCATATTGCAGCTTTCTGTGATATCAGCATTGCAGAAATCAATACTGCGATAACATAAACAGACAATATATTTTGCAGCTTGGATTGAACAAAATGCACAAGCAGAATAACTGGTGATTGGTTTCTGGTCTATCACTGTGAAATCAAACAACTATGTCACTAGTAATATGCAAATCAAATCAAGCAAGTCAAATAGGTGTTTTCAGCCATATACATTGTACACAGTGAAATGAAACAACACGGTTCCTCTAGGACCGCGGTGCAACACAAGAACAAAAATAGAAACACCACAAGAATATGCAAGTGCAGACAGGACAAGATACAGAGCTCAAAGAGAAAGAGAGTGCAAAAAACCAAAAGAGCAACAAAACAACAGGACAAGACAACATTTAGTACCGTTGACAGCTACAGTACTAGTCTGAATGCATATAGCGTTATAACAGATTCTGTATTCTAGCAGCGGAGTCGTTAAGTGTGCAAAAATGCAGCTTGTGTATAACAACCAACATCCTGTGCTGCTCCTCACTTTTCTGTTCTATTTATTAGAAAAGCACCACATTCCAAAATGAAGTCAGTATTTATCAGAAGAGGCTGTTCAGAATAACTGTCCTCCTGGTCATTTCCATCATGAACCGCATGATGAACCGCTCTAAAAGACTGAAAAATGACAACCTAAAATAAAGTTTACCCCTTTTTCTGAGATAATCAGCTCATCCGAATCGGATTACGGAATTAGAACTCATTGTCATCGATTTCAGAGTTTGAAGGTAAACTCTAAAATCCACCCATTCTGTGTTTCAGTGATAGATATGCTGGCTCTGCAGGATCTGAAGCAGAATGTGGCTGCTGTGGAGAAGATGTCTGGGGCTCTCAAGACTCTCAGTGACCTCTACATCGTCTCCACCTTCCGTCTGCCACCCAAACTGGGTGGAGTACTGCTGGGCTTCTACAATAAACAGGACAATAAGAAGTACCTGGAACTCGCCATCATGGGCAAGATCAACAAAGGTACTTTTTGTGTTGAACAAAATGTTGGACAGCATTATAATCTTTGCATTTTATTGTGGTAAACTATACTATACTAACTAAAAGCAGGGCAGGTCTGACTGATATAACCAAAGACAGGTCTTGAGAACAATGCTATAACTGTTCTACTAAAAAAGACTCAATATTGAGGTCACCAGAGTGTAACTTCAACCTCTTGTACAATATTAGCACACATGGATGTTCTTTTTACCTGCCCCAAAGGCCCTATTGCAATCAGGGGCGGACTGGCAATCTGTGCGTTCTGGAAAAGTCCAGAACGGCCGTCCGGTGCACGGCCGTCGGCCTGAGATGCGGCGGCGATGCACATACCAAACACCAGCCAGCACCCCCCCACACACACACCCTCCCCCGGAACCACGGCCGAGCTGGTAAAGAAAGTCCAGGGCCGTTTTTTGTCCCAGTCCATCCCTGATTGCGATGCATAAATAAACCATGATGACATGATTGCAGTGTTTAGAACACTGTAATCACTGGTATATTATCAACTGATTTGTAATTGGTAATGTCTGAGCTACAAGTGTATGCATGAATTCCTTGACAATAGTCTGTAATTACTGATGGGCTGTTCTGCCAGCTCTGGTGCGGTATGTTCGTGAGGACGGGAAGCTGCACACAGTGAACCTGCAGAGCGCTAACCTGGCGGACGGGCGCGCTCAGTCCATCATACTCCGAGTGGGGGGCCTGCGCAGAGACAATCTCAGCCTGGAGCTCTACGTCAATTGCCGTCTGGCCGACTCCGCACAGCGCCTGCCCCCGCTGGTCGCCCTGCCTTCAGAGGTGGAGCTAGTGGAGATACGGAACGGCTACAAAGCATACGCTCGGCTTCAGGTTGGCTTACAGAGAGGCAGTTTTGGTTTGGAACTAAATAGGCCGAAGATTTTCCATGTATAAGTCAGAGGGGAACCCTCAGGACCTTCTTGGTCTTCAAAGAGGGCGTAACGATTTCTGGAAACTAAATAATTTTGTCTGTAATTTTTAGTTGTTTTTATTCAGAAGAAACACATTTATATTTAAAGTCTAATTTTGTTACTTACTTTGGATTTATGACAATAGGCAATAATTGCAATTGCATCTCAGATAATTACAGCAAGGTGATCAGGTAATAATTGGGTAAAGTATAAGTATTTAAAGTAAGTATGATAGAGTAAATGCTGTAAGAAAGTCCCATAGAGTAATTTCAGCCACACTACAGCAACGAGTGCTCTAGATACAGTCAAAACCTAGAAAACTGAGCTGAAACTAGTGATCTTTCTGCTTAGCCTGTCAATCAGGTTATTCCCACAAACCTTGATTACACAGTGAAACAAAAAAATGCTTGATCTGTCAGAATAACGTGACCAATGTGACACATACAAAGTAAAGACTATTTGAAATTCTGGACCTGTCAACAGGCTCTTAGCACAGAAGGGGCTACATGTTCTTTCATTTAAAAATGCACAATTCAGTAACTGTAATGAGACTGTTTACAACTTTATTTAAATTTCATTTTGATCAGACATGTCTGCATTAGAAACTGTTAGATGGCTTGATTAATTAAACCAATGGCTGCTATGGTCATTAAGATGAGGGGTTTACCGTTTGACTGAGCCTGACTCTGTGGTTACAGGGGTCAGTGGAGTCTCTTAAACTGGCTCTAGGAGGCAGTGTAGCCAAAGCAGGAGCTCTTACCGACTGTCCCTTTCAGGGCGACTCCTCGGCCTACAACATAGGTAATACAGATTCACAACTATACAGTGTTTAAAAAGAAACACAATATCATTATGGTTTCATTTGTGTCACAAGGTACAGTACTGTGCAAAAGTGTGTGATAATGTGTTTTTCTGATAGTAAGATTAACATCAGAATAAATGCAAACAAACAAGAAAGGATGAAACAGTATCAAGATTGGTTTTGTTTATAAAAAAGTAAAAAAAAAAAAAACATGCAATGCTTATCTAAACATTTTTTAAATAGTATTTTTGCAGGTGCCTAACACTTTTGCACAGTACTGTGTTCATTTGCACAGTACTGTAAGATTGTCATTGATCATTTGTGGTAGATTCAAGAGGTATTCTGAGACTGCCTTCTGGATTGATTCTTTTCTTTTGTCCACAGTGAATGGAGAAGCAAACTCTATTCTAGGTGAGGGTTTTTTGTTGTTTTTTTGTTTTGTTTTGTTTTGAGTGGGTGCTTTGTAATAAACATGTAGTAAAATGCTGTCTGTTTTTCACAGGTGATCACACCAAAGCTCTGATTGGACAGCTTATAATCTTTAACCAGATCCTGGGTGAGCTTCGAGAGGACATCAGAGAACAGGTGTGTGTTTGTGTGGGTGTTTAGGAAGTAAATGTCCACTGAGTGTGGAATCTGATTTGTTTTTAATTGATTTTGTATGGATCTTTCTAAATATGCATTCCTCTGCCTGTGGTAGGTGAAGGAGATGTCTCTCATTAGGAACACCATACTGGAGTGCCAAGTGTGTGGTAAGTGTTAATGCTCATCTCTCTGTGGAGCCACTGAAATCCGCAGACTTTCAAAATGCACTCCGATATCTGCAGTTGTCGCTCAGCATATTATTTTGAACATTTCTGCAAAAGAATGTTGCAGTCAGTGTTTAGAGCTAAATTATATTAGATGTTCAAATCATCCTCACTAGGCTACATTCACCAATCCCAGGCTGAAGCGGCACATTTTTGCCACTTTTATTGTTGGGGTGGAGATTAAGTTGCATATATGACACCTATACACCTATGAAATTAAATAATTATTAAAACTGTCGCTGCAACAGGTCGATCAGTCCATGTGGGTAGAGGTTTTGCAACTACGTTACCACAGCTCAGCTGCTAAGGGGTGCTAAGACCTTGGATTATGTTAACATAAAGTAGAATTCACATTCTGTTCGCTCAGTTTATATTAAAACTCACAAAGGACTGATCTTTAATACTAAATACACATATTCCGCTCTAAATCAGAAATGCTTTGACTACGGCGAAACTTTACTTTCTGTGAGCTATGAAACCTCACTGCTATGGACAGCCATTTCAGAGAACACTAGGGTGGAAAGAACTGGTCTTTAGTCAGAATCCTCTGGTGGTTTGTGGAAAAAATTATCCAGTTGTCTTAAAAAGGCTGTCCACAGCATTTACCCACATGTTAAATTTTTACTCATTGTTAAAACTCACAAGAAAGTCATACGGTGTCCTAAACCACACTGCCAAGTCCACCTTAATAAAGAGCTGGATGTGGTGTGAGAGGGTTGAGAGAAGTTACTGCTGACTTCCGGTGTTTGTTTGCAATGTTAGATTTTAAACTGCAGCGGCAAACTAAAACAGCAAAATTTGGACACCAGACAGATCTTGGCCAGTCTACTATATCTGTGGTATGTGTAAAACTGGATGAAGTGTTGAAGTTTTTTTGCCAAGCTATTTCTTTAATTCTAAACATGAATTGCTGTCTATTTTTGGTTTTAACTAGGTAGGGGTGGGCAATATTAGTGTTATATTCGTATAAAGTACTTCGTGCTGTGCTTCTCTGAGTATATTATGGATATCATGAATACCTGAAGCGCTGAACAGTTGCTTATAAAATATGGCTCCGCTGCTTTTCAGCTTGTCCAGTTGCAGGTCTCAGATAACAAAATATTGTGATAGATATCATGTATCATGAAAATGTCTAAGTATCAGACTGTGTTCTTTTGCCTTGTTGCCCTCCCTTATACAAAGATGTAACAGTGTTTTCTCTCTTCTTTCTGCGCGCTGTTGTTCAGGGTTCCATGAGCCTCGCTCCCGTTGCCAGCCCAACCCCTGCTTCAAGGGTGTGGCCTGCATGGAGACATTTGAGTTCCCAGGATACCGTTGTGGGCCGTGTCCTGAGGGAATGACTGGCAACGGCACTCACTGCCACGACATTGACGAAGTGGGATTGTTTTCAAGATAAAAACAAGTGATCCAAACTTACTTCACACATTCACACTCAACACACATATGATAATAATAATATAATGCTCTCTGTCCCTCAGTGTATGCTGGCTCAACCCTGTTACTCCCTCAGTGCATGTGTGAACACGGCAAAGGGCTTTAGCTGTGAGCCCTGCCCATATGGATTTAGGGGTCCACTTCTCTCTGGGGTTGGTCTAGAGTATGCCAAGAGTCACAAACAGGTAAACAGAACCACCAACCAACCTTCACGCTGTAAAAGTTTCATGATGAATGAACCAACAGAAACAATCCAGAATTACTCATTATACTACCTTACATTAACTCTTATTAGATTAACCTATATTAAAAGATCCATAAAAAGATATTTTGAAATAAAGACGTTTGGTGTAGTAGATAAACAAGTTTCAAATTGAACTTTCCAGTCAATATGGTCCATGTATATGGAAACTAAGACACAAAAACAGTTTGCAGTTGTTCCTGTGATGTCACAAAATCTAAAACTAACCTCTGTAGCCTACAGCAGTTTAGCGTCATCTATTCATGTTGAAGTTATAAGTGGTGTAAAGATAGGTTGGAACATTTTTGAACGTGTCAAAATGGTTTATGATTGTTTTTAGTGCATAAAACCACACAAAGAAACAAATTAGGCCTGGACCCTTGAAAAGCTGAATACTGTTTTATTTCTCTTTTATTTTACTGTTTTGTTGACTCAGGGTTTTGTTCCAAACCGGACAATATAGCGACGTCTGTTGCACATTTGAGAAATGTCATTTTGTTATAGGTGTTGGAGGATACTTATAATAGTTATCATGTCATCATGCCGAAGCTTTTTCCTTAAATGTATGTCTTTTTTTCACAGGAATGCTTAGACATAGATGAATGTGTTGAAGTTTCCCATGCCTGCACAGCTAATTCTGTCTGCATGAACACCATCGTAAGTGTGACAATATTTAAGGAGAAATGAGAACTATGAGAATTTGTTAAACACAGAAGGCCACAGTAAGGCCATTTGTAATGCCCTGTGTAAATTGTATGTAAACTGATTCAACTTAGACTATATAAATAAAACAGACCTTCTTTGCAAAAAGAAAATGTCGAATGTAAGACCAGTTTTCGATTTTCATTTTTTTTCCCCTTTCACTCCGTCTATCTCTCTCACTTTCTCACTCTATTAGGGTTCGTTTAAGTGTGGTCAGTGTAAAGTTGGGTATGTAGGGAATCAGACCGCTGGGTGTTTTCCTCGAAAGTCCTGTGCTACCCTCAGCTTTAACCCCTGTGACTCAAATGCCCACTGCGTCATTGAGAGGAACGGGGAAGTTACTTGTGCGGTAAAAAATATGATCACTTTTCATTTTATTGCTATTTCCGTTTCACAGCCATTGGCTGAACAGTACTTTTTGACTGGACTGAGGAGTTGTGTGTGTTACTCTCTTCTGTGTTTCTCAGTGTAATGTAGGCTGGGCCGGTAATGGGAACACCTGTGGAAAAGACACAGACATTGATGGGTACCCTGATCGGTCTCTGCCCTGCATTGACAACAACAAGCACTGCAAACAGGTCTGAAATCATCTGCACTGCACTGCCTGCATTAAAGACTGCTCTTTCCCAGTTATGCAGTTTTCATAAAAGTTCTTATGAAAATATTTTTTTTATTTTGGTTTGACATAGTAAGAAATGGGAACTAACGGAATTAAACTGGTAACAAAAATCAGTAAAAAGATAATGGCATATTAGACTAATGTCCTATTAAATGGGGATTTCCAATGTTTTCCCAAAATGTCTGCATAATAAATGGATAAGATTTAAACAAAGTCATTTGTAGTGGTTTGATGTATTCTAGAGAAACAGAGAATTGTTCACTGCATCCACAGCGATAGGAACCAAATGTCTAACACTTCTAACACAGAGTTGAACACTTCTAAAAGCTTCCTCACAATAAATTCTTACATGGAAGATTATGATGATTCCTGTTGCAAGATACATTGTTTTATAATAGTTTTGGGAAGTGGTTTTGCCCCAAGGTTCTTTCATTTGGTCTCATCTCATCCCTGCTTGCTTATGTTTGAAAAGTCTCCCTTTGGATGTTGAGTAGGTCAGTTAAAAAGGTAGCCAGTCTTTTTTTGTAGTAAACAGTAGTTGCTAGCATGTTCTCAGGAGCTTGGATAGATTTTGCAACATCAGTCTTGTTGATTCATCATCTTCATTACAGCTTTGCGTGTGTGTTTGAATTTCATCTTTTCTGCACAGGATAATTGTATTTACACGCCTAACTCAGGGCAGGAGGATGCGGATAATGATGGTATAGGTGATCAGTGCGATGAGGATGCTGATGGAGATGGCATAAAGAACGTGGAGGTAAGACAGAGTTTCTCAGCATGCAGAGAATTACATCTATAACTGTAGTGATGCTGAAGTAGCCGTGTTGTGGTAAATACAAAGACATTTGCTACTGCTAACATAACACTGATTGGAACATAGTGTAACTGGTATATAGTGAAGTGTAATCACTGTGTGCTGCCCTGTTGCAGGATAACTGTCGGCTGGTGTCTAATAAGGACCAGCAGAACTCAGACACAGACTCTTTCGGAGATGCGTGCGATAACTGTCCCAATGTGCCCAACATTGACCAGAAAGACACAGACAACAACGGAGAGGGCGACGCCTGTGACAATGACATTGATGGAGATGGTTAGACTAAATAACATTCCATTTTTATTGTATTCAATTATACACTAATGTGCCATAATGTTAAAACAAGCGGCTTGTGTAGCCCCCCTCATGCTCCCAAAATAGCTTTGTTAATGTTAAGGCATGAACTCCAACTAATCCACACAAACATTATAAGGAGACTTCAAGGGAAAAGTAAAATACAAGAAAAGTGTAGAATATGTGCCCTGTTAAATACATGACCCATGGCCCTTTCACCAGTTCACCTCATTTCACTCAGATCCTTACGTTCTCCCATTTACCTGCTTCTAACACATCAACTTCAAGAGCTAACTGTTCACTTGCTTCCTAATACGTACTTACACCCCACACCCTGACAGGTAGCACTATAACAAGATAATCATTGTTACTTACCTTGTGCATGGTTTTAATGTTGTGGCTGATAAGTATACGCTTTGCAGACAGAAAAAATTACATACCTTTTATTTTATTTGAAAGAACAAACCACAACAATTTCTGTTCCTTGAATTTATGGTTGCAGTAAGGGCTTTGTTTAAGGATTAGAATTATGGTCAGTGCAGCGGTTACAATTAGAGTTTGGTTTTGGTTCAGGCTCAGGATGTGGTTAGGGGTTGGAATACTTTTAGAGGGATTTAGTTACACAGACATTTAATGGTATGGTAATGTGTGTGTGTGTGTGTGTGTGTGTGTGTGTGTGTGTGTGTCTGTCTGTCTGTCTATGTGTGCACATTCACAGGTATTCAGAATGTGCTGGATAACTGCCCCAAGGTGCCGAACCCTATGCAGACAGATCGAGATGGGGATGGAGTGGGAGATGCCTGTGACAGCTGTCCTGAGATGAGCAACCCCATGCAGGTCCTTATACTCAGCACCATAATCTCTCAGCTTGAACAGTTAATCCTCATATCTCCCATTTATTTTGACATTTTACTTAATGCGAAAACACCTGCTGATTTTTTTTAGTGAAAGTCCATGATGAACGGACCAATAGAAATGTCCTTGCACGTTGACAAACTGTACACCCAAAGTCACTATTTACTGTATGATGTTATTTGTATTTTGTCTTTGTAGTTTTATCTAGTATATTTAGTAATATTTATGTGAATTAAAAATGTCACTGCTTATCTAAATAGTTTTTTTTTTTTTAATTCTTATTCCGCCCTTTGGTTTGACCTCAGCTCATTGTTTGTAAAAAAAAGCTTGAACTGAAATAAATGTAATAGAAATTGTGTTTTTACAGACTGACATTGACAACGATCTTGTGGGAGACGTCTGTGATACTAATCAGGACATGTAAGGCACCGCTTACCTCTACATCACAGCACAAACCAGCTCACACACATGCACACAAGTTGACTCAGCTGTCTCTTCTCCCTGTGGCATGTTTAAAGACGGGCTCCCCGATGCTTAAAAATGTTTATTTACAAACAAACAAACACTTTTACACACACCACCTGGAAATGCAATACTATTCATAAAACTAAAAATAAGCTTTAGTGATCTATTAAAGTCCAAAACGCTGGGTGGCCCACCGCTTGGCCTGGACTCCTTCTATTCATGTGTAAGGGAATGTGATTAACATGCCTGTCCACATTACTTTGGCGCCACCTAACGTGTGTGATCAATAACAACAAGCCTCCTCTCTTCTCGCTGCTAAATGATCCTGGTGTAAAGTTCTTTGCTGGCAGTAGTTTGGTCACTACATATGTGTAGCACACACTGTTTATGTGTTTACATTTTCCTCATTATGTGCAATAGTCTAACTGTGTGATCTCTGTTACATACTATAATGGAATTGGTATAGAAAACAACTCCTTACCACCATTTGTGGTTAGCAGTAAGTTATTTATCTATAGTATTAATACCCTAACATTCGTCTGTATAGTATAATGTATTTTCTGCAGTTTTATTTACCTTTTATTTTATGCAGTTGTAACATAAGCATAAACATAAACATATTTTACTCCGAAAACAGTAAAGTTATCTGATTCTGATTTGACCAGTGATGGGGATGGACACCAGGACACCCGAGACAACTGCCCTGATATTCCTAATAGCTCTCAGCTCGACTCGGACAATGATGGCCTCGGAGATGACTGTGATGACGACGATGACAATGACGGAATCCCTGATGCCCAGAACATGGGAGGTCTTGGCCCTGACAACTGCCGACTTATTCCCAATCCTAATCAGAAAGACTCAGATGGTAACGAACTCCTTTACAGCTTGCACAGCTTTCGTGTCGTTAATCATAAACTGTTTTAGATGTATTACCCAGAGCAAAAACTAATGAATAACAATTGCATGAACTGCACAGTCTCAAGTGACTATTGGTTTTCATGCTATATTGTGCCATATTGCCATATTATTTGTGATGATGCTCTTGACCTTTAACTCATTAACTGATCTTCTTGACTCATAACCTGACACATTGCAGCCAGCCCACAGTGGGGTCTGAAGCCAAGGGATTTTCTGACAAAAATATATGTAACGTTTCAGTCATATAGTCAAGTACTAGACAATACGTATACAACCCAATCAAAAAATGTTTTCTCTCTTCCATTTTCTGTAGGTAATGGTGTCGGAGATGTGTGTGAGAATGACTTTGACAACGACGCAGTGATGGATTTGATAGACGTGTGTCCAGAGAGTGCTGAGGTTACACTCACAGACTTCAGGGCCTATCAGACTGTCATACTGGACCCTGAAGGTGATGCCCAGATCGACCCTAACTGGGTGGTGCTTAACCAGGTAAGCCCCACGTGTCGCTATAGAGCTCATTACTGAATGTATTTTTTAAAGGAGACCGTAATCAGCACAAATATAGAATGTAATGTTATTCAGTTTAGCACTCACAGAAAAACAGTTACACTTTCGAAAAGGCCCAGATCTTAGGTCTCATAACTGTGTGACTTGCTTGTTTATTTGAGTCATTTTTATTTTAATTTGGCTTTTGACAAACCTTGAAATAAGGCCTTATTTGGTGATGTGCTTTGTTAGGGAATGGAGATTGTTCAGACAATGAACAGTGATCCTGGACTGGCAGTTGGTATGTTGCTTTTCCGAGCTCCTCATTTACACAACTTGGATGGCTGTAGTGACATTGTATCCTTAGTTTATTTATTACATTCCTACCACAATCAGAGTGTCAGCATACATGCATGTTATTTTACACTTAGGCTACCATATAATTAGACAATTACATGGGCTGTTTGCTTTGCAGTATAGTGATAGTGTATAGCTAAATTACTAGGATTGGGTTTCTCAGCGTGATTTCTCTCTTTCTCTTTCAAACCACACCATCTTCAGGCTACACCGCATTTAATGGGGTGGACTTTGAGGGCACATTCCACATAAACACAGTCACCGATGATGACTACGCTGGCTTTATCTTCGGCTACCAGGACTCTTCCAGCTTCTATGTGGTCATGTGGAAACAGACGGAGCAAACTTACTGGCAGTCCATACCATTCCGAGCCACTGCTGATTCCAGCCTTCAGCTTAAGGTATAAAGGCTTGTAGATTTTATTTCATTTGTTTGCGACTAAACTATGAAATTAATATGTAAGTTTCATTTTAGGGAGTTTCATTTTTAGGAAGACTTAGACTCAGACCCTTAATGTTTGAAGGATTAAAGTGTTGGGGTTTGGAAATAACTGACACTTGTTATCGATGCCTAAATAAGTTACACTGGAAGACTAGACATTTATACTTGGCTTGCTGTTCCTGCAGGCAGTGAAATCCCGTACAGGACCTGGCGAGTTCCTCCGTAATGCTCTGTGGCACACAGGAAACACTGAGGGTGAGGTGACCCTCCTGTGGAAGGATCCACGCAATGTCGGCTGGAAGGACAAAACATCTTACCGTTGGCAACTCAGTCACCGGCCACAGGTCGGCTACATCAGGTCAGTCTGTCTAAAACTGGACCTGAACTAGGACCAGCTCTCCAGACAAGAAACTTAACCCAAACTACCATTAGTGTCATTAAACCGCTGCAATTGGAGATGCGGTGTAATTAGTTTCCATGTCAGTTGTTTCATTTGCAGAAACAGTATCAACCACACATATTTTGTTAACCATGAAAAATGCCACAAAAAACTTTTCAGTTAATAAGACATATGCTGTACATATATTTATACATATTTCACTGCATTATCTTGAGCTAACGATGCAGAATTGCATCAGTCTAAAAAAAATAGTATGACAAACAAATGCATATGCATATTTTTATTTCACTACCTGGCTTTGAAATAAAATCCATCTATACCATTTTTTTCCTAAAAGAAACCAAGTGAAAGGCAGCAATTTTGTTCATTTACATGCAATGGGTTTACACATTTAATCATTAACTATATTTTTCAGTGGCGATGAGACACTTTTTAACCACTAGAGGGTACCATACTGTACACAGTTGATACATGCACTGATTGTAACGCGAGGTGAACAAAATCCTCAGTGGTGGGCTGGGAGCTGGGGGTCTGGCTGGTTGTCCTTAAATTTTTCTATTCAGCTTCCCCCTCCTCTACCCCCCCAGCCCTCCAGAACCTCTGTGACTTTACTGAGTGCTTGGGCCCCCTGGCCTTCCATTGTTGTGGTTGCCATGCCAATGAAATCCTTGGCAAGAATTTCCTTGGTGCCTGTTGATATGCAGATCCAACGGAAACTACTGTAGTGGACAGGCTGGAGAAACGAGCGCGGGGAAGAGAGAACAGGAACTGTAGAGAATGAGGAACATGCCTGATTTCCTGTATCATGTACCTCTTTCCTTTTGAATTGGAACGTCCATTTGGTATAGTCACACACAAACATTTTTGAAAAACCTCAAATATAATATGACATAGGGACATAATAAATAGGTTGTGTTTATGCTTGTATTTTTATTACAACAAACAATATCAAATCGTTTAGGTTAATTTTATAAGTGCATTGGATATCAAGAAGTTTTGACACTCCTTGGTGCACATAACTCCTTACAGGAGATGGAGGGAGGCCCTCTGTTGGGCATGTGTGTGCGCGCGTGTTTGTGCGTGTGCGTAGCCAGTGCTTTGTGAAACTCCAAGCTCTTTCAGACACACACAGAGAAACACCTGCTTTGTATTCAGTTAGAGGAGTGAATAGAGCTCAGCGCGCGCACACACACATTCACATACACACACATACACACTGCACTGCACTTCAGTCCAGCTTCACTAAAGCATAACGTCATCCTTCCAACTCCTGCAGCACTTTCCTCTCCTGTACCCCAAGCAACGGCGACTACGGCCTGCACTCATCATGTCCCAACCTAAGAAAGCCGTGTCTTCCTAAAAAGCAGCAGCTTTTCATTGTGTGACACCGACTACTGCCACTAGTTTTCAGCATTATGTCATTAATCAGTTACTACTGGAAAGCTTCTGAAGTAGCAGAGATCTAACATGGTTTAACATGCTTCCCCTTGTGGGTGTGCACAGAGTAAAGCTCTACGAGGGATCAGAATTGGTGGCTGACTCTGACGTGGTGCTTGACACTTCAATGAGAGGAGGAAGACTTGGAGTGTTCTGCTTCTCTCAAGAAAACATCATCTGGTCCAACCTACGCTACCGCTGCAATGGTACAGTTTTAAACATGATAAAGTACAAAACATATAGTACAGTATTATAGTAACAGCAGCAGCTTTTTGGAGTGATATTGAATCATTGTAAGCTTTTAAATAACTATAAACTATAGGTTCTCCATTATAGATGTTAAACATTATGATAATAACAAGCCTAATTATAATAATTGACACAATAGGGAATATAACATACAGTGATCATTATAATCTTTGAGACTGCAGCATAATTAAAGTGGAACACATTACAAAAATGTTTTATAACCATTGTTTTAACTAAATAACCCTTGAAAGGAAACCATTTCCTCTCAGACAGCTAATGATCTTAATTCAGCTTTAATTAATTGCATCATATTGAATTTAACGAGTTCCATATTCTCTTAGCAAAAATGCTTTATAAGCCATGGGCCTTTCAGTTCTATGTATACCATTGCCTTTACTAAAGAACCACTGTTTTAAAGGATAAAGAAGATCTCTTAGTAAGTTAATAATAACTTTTGGATCTAGAATCAAAAGCAGATGTCTGTATGGACAAAAGCTCAAGTTTGTGACATTACAAGAAGAAGACATTACTGGGCGGTATGAGTTCACAAAACTTAAAATGTTCTTTTTTTTGCACAGACACCGTACCTGATGACTTCCAGGCGCACCATAAGCAAGTTCTAATGCACATTCAAGTGTGAGGAATGAGAGACTTAAAGATGGCCACCCCGACCTGCACTGCCTTTTCACATGGACACACACACACAGTCTCTACACTTTGCTCCAAGTCTCCAGACCAGCCGCTGTGCATGAGCGAGACTGCTGAGCTCTTGTGTGTGAGAGGGAACACAAGATCAAAGGAGAAGGAGAATGACACCACATCCCTTTGACTCTGAAGAGGCAAAGCCAAAGCGCAGAAAGCACAAAGTGACCTTTTTTATTATATGAGCGAATGTGCTGTAGCAGGGAGGAGCCTCAGGCCATGTATAAAGGTGTGTGCAACTGTGTGTGTGTGTGTCTGTGTGTGTGTGTGTGTGTGTGTGTGTGTGTGTTTGATGATGTGCTAGGCAAAAGAAAATGGAAGTATGGGTAAGAATGTTTTAACAATAATTACTAAAGTTGATAGGATGACTGTTCCTTGTAGGACAGAATCAGTGGGCAGTTCCTGCTTTTGTCGTCCAATTATTGTAAATATCAAAATTAAACCATAAGCTATAATTTGTATAAGATAAGAAATTGTCAAATAACACTCTTTTTCTGATGACCCAACCTGTGTCATCTCCGTCCCTGTTGTGTGCCTTCTTTGTAATATCTTTGTAATTTTAACATGACAAACTATTTTTCGCACTCAAAGCCATTGAAAATAAGTGGTCAGGTTCTGTCAAGTCAGCGAATTAAAACTTTCAATCAGTTCAATCAATATTCGTTTGGAGGTGAAAGTGAATATGTTTTATTTGAACTTGAATTAGGGGAAATCTTTTTGTTGCATGTACAGGTTTGCTCCATTTAAATAAACTAAACTCCATAAATACACAATGTAAATTGAAATAATACAGCAATTATGACAGGGATATGACATCTAAAAGTTAAAAGAAAAAAGAACAGCCTAATAAGTGTTGGAAGAAATAATCTGTTATTATAAACATTCAGTTCTCCCATGAATAAGTAGACTGACTGTGCTTCTTCCCTTAGGCCAGAGGTGGCGAACTCCAGGCTTGGAGGCCTGGAGACCAGCAGTTTGGTGATTTTCTTACTCAGACACACCTGATTCCACTGTGGTTGCGAGGGTATTTGCCTTATTTAGTTGGTGTTCAAAGAGCAGGGAAGTCAGCAAACTGTGCTGAACACCATTCTTGGCTTAAGCACCAAGAGCCTTAGGCTGGATTTAGATGTCTGGGTTGCCAGGTACCTTTTGTAAGAAAGCAAAATATTTTTTCTAATTTCATTTGTTACTGAAGTAGCACAAAACAACACAACAAATGTGCTTGTTAGGCTGCAAACGTAATTTTAGAATGAAATTGAATAAAAGAACGATCTTATAATTCACAGCTTAAGTGCCCCATATTATCCTGTGACCCGCTGTCCCATATGACAATGTCTCATAATACCTGAATCCACCATACGGGCTGAAAGAAAATGAATTTACCACTAAAAGAACTCAGTAGGCCTGTTGTCTCTGGCTTCTCTGCTGCTACAAGTTAGACTGTGGTAAGAGTGAAGATACCTGGTGTCCAATGGCGCCATTACCCCTTGGTGAGTCTCTGCGGCTCCAGAAGCAGGTGTGATCTCCCTGCGGTCTGGGAGGCCGGGACGAGTGCAATATTGGTGGGAGATGGGACAACAGTGCACCACACCCCGAGCCTGCCAGGCCCCGGGACACGTGGGGCCCATGAGGCAGGAGCTAAGGCCGCCATTCACCTGCAAACCATACAAATACATGAGGCAGACAATATCATTTAAGAAAACACCTTTCAGATTAATAGACTTTATTTTCTGACTTTGTAACACATCCACACAAAAGGGTACTTCTATTATTTAAAGGCATGCACGGTAAGACTTTGAGCAGAAAGCCAGATAAATACAGCGTTACATATACATTTGATGAGAAATTTATAAGAAATGTATTAATATTTATCTTGAAGGCATGGTACAATTTGGCATGATCTTTTCCTGTTGTTTTTTGGGGAGGGAAAACAGTGGGCGGGGATTACAGTGGCTCCGCCTTAGAAGTGTTCAGAACAGACTAAAAGTTTTCAAAATTTGTATCCTGCCCTTAATGTCTTCGTAGTGCAATTAAACGTCGTTAAAAACGCACGGGTTGATTCGGATATTCACGACAGACAGCGTGTGCTCCGCCGCACGTATTCTGGAGTGCCAGCGAGTAACGCAGTGTTTCCTAGACAACAGGTTGCTTAGAAACGTTGTAGTTGGCGAACTACAAAGGAGTCCGACGAAGCGTTGCCATGGGAAAGTTAACTTTTCCCGCGAACGGACTAATGGCTTACATTCCAGACTGCCATTCACTTACAGGACGACTTGAAAACTAAAACATGAACGATCTGCTCAGACTTAAAAGGGGAAACAACGGAACGAAACAGTGTCGTGACTCACCCACCGCCACAGAATGGCCATGAAACGACTGTCTTCCCTCAAGTTTAGAACTCGGGCCGTTTTGGACACAAACACAAACCAAAAAAGGAGCTCGAAAGCGTGGATCGCGGAGCTCAACTCCTTCCACCTTTTCCTTAGTCCGTTTGCACGCTTTTGGCACGTCTGCAGCGCCGAGGGGTTCGGTTCTTGCCTTTCTTTTTCCCCAAAATCTCCACGCACAATAGGAGTCCCGTCCTGCAGAGCCCCCGCCCCCAGCAGCACAGTCAACAAAGAGAGAGAGAGAGAGTGAGAGAAAGCGAGAGCAAAAGAGGAGAGGGAGGAGAGAGATGGAGAGAGAGGGGGAGAGGAGAAGGGGGAAGAGTCGAGGGAAGAAAAGAGACAGCTTTGGCTTCTCTATACGACGCACTACACTAATCAAGTGTAAAAGAAACACAACACTGAAATGTGCTTCATGGTTCAGATGTGGGCACATGAACGACATAGGCTACACCCAAACAGTTGCTGTCAAGTGTGTTGATGAAATACATTTATTTATATGCAACCAACTGGCACACGTACATTTACAAAAATCTATTTTTCAATAGTTGATTGGCCACATACAATTTCCATTCGCTTTAACGATAAGGAAATGTAATTTTCCCATTAACTGGTTCTCAGTGTGTTGATGTAACACATTTATTCACATGCAACCTATTGGCACACATAATTATTATTATTATTATTATTATTATTATTATTATTAATTTTAATCAGTAGCTGATTGGCCACATAGTTGCTGTCAGTGTGTTTTGTTCACTTGCAACCAATAGGCACACCTAAATAAAACATTCTAATTTTCAGTAGCTGATTGGCCACATGTAATTTCAAGTCGGTTTAAAGGTATGGAAAAGGTGATTTTGTCCTAAACTGGCTCTCAAGTGTGTTGATGCAACACATTTATTCACATGCAACCGAATGGCACATGTAAATGAAAAATAATAATTGGTCCATTTATAATTTCCAGTCAGTTTAAACACGATTTTGATTTAAAGACGCAGCCTGCACACCAGATCCTTAACACAACCACAAACGAACGGCCAGTCTCATAAATAATATTTTTACATCTGTCCTGGTTTGTTTTTTTGCTCACATTTCAAGCCCAACGAGTTCAGCGCGCTTCCAGCTGTCTGTGCATCACAGCTGCTGATTCAGCCTGACTTCAGCCTGTAGTGACCTAAAACCAGACCGTCAGCCCAGTCAAAAGATAAACACATTAATAAATGAATAAATAATACGGGGCAGTATCTCTGGTTTTCTGAAGGGGTGCATATTTACTGTGGGTGGGTTTCTTCTAAAAACCGAGCACGCAGCACCTAACAATCAATTATTAGTGACGTAAAGGGACAATTTAAATTTTTACCAAAGAACACAAGGGGTCAGACCTGATTTAGCAGAGTGAATGAGGGATGAAAACAGACATAAACAAGACTCAAATTCAAAAGACTCAAAACAGTTGACTTTGCTTTCAAATTTGAACAAATGTTTTAAAGTACACCTCTAGTGTTTATTGGCTCTATGAAAGAATGTTGGCAGTTGGCAGCTATTTTACCTTTTCAGGGTTTTTTTTTAAGTGTACTGGACAAAAAAAAAGTCACGAGCGTGCCTCATATCACAAAATACAATATAGAGAAGAAAACACACACATCTCACACCAAACTGAAGCTTATCTCAAGTACAGAAGAAACACACACACACACACACACACACAATCACACGTACACATAATCACACACACACACACACACACACACACACACACACACACACACACAAACTCAAACACACACACGTGCTGTGCAGATGGAGTTTGGACAGCTCTTTCTCTCTCTGCTGTTCTCATTTTATAAAGTCTAATTACAGCACTATTACTTTATACATTATTACAATATCACAATATTATTACCGAATTACATCTTATTGATCATAAGTACTGCTTTTACAAATGAAAACTGGTCGCCACCTTTTTGAACAGCGTGGGGGGGCTGTGGCAGCCCCCCTGGTTAAAATAGCCCTCGCGCGCCCTGCTCTGCTCCTGTTCCTCCGCGCGCAGCTGTCGCGCGCGTGGCAGGTGCGCACTAAGGCGTGAGGAAACATCTCACACACAAACGCACAAATTCAGTCGCACACACATGCACTCGCATGCTCACACTTAGTTTGCACGCGGGAAAGTGAAGACCTGGAGCTTTAGTGGATATAGTGCACGAGAGGCCTTTAACGGAGTGAGGTAAGTCCTCAACACCTTTACATGTCTCTTAGAGCTCCAAAGACAAGCTTGCTGGCTGGAACGTCCTTTGCTGACACTGTTATTAACCTTACATGTAGTGTCACCTGCAGAGAACTGTAGATTTAAACCCAGTACCAGAACTTTGTGCTGTCTGTGGTCACGTGACCCGTTGACAGTCTTGAGTGACAACCAGAATTAGTCAGAAGCTGATTAGAACTAGTGTCTTATACATCCTGATTAAGGTGCTGATGGTGTATGTCCAGTCCTCCAGATTGTCTGGTAACTGGTGAAACTGGTGTCTGTGCGTTCATGTTTCACTTTGGAGATGATTTCTGACGTGCGATATAGAGGTGTCCAAATCCTGGACTGAATTTATTTAGCATGCCAGAAAACACTGATCTAAGATCAGGTCTCAACGTAACGACCTCAATGCAGTCCTGTACAGAGCTCGACGCAGTCCTGTATCAGACATCAACCGAGCCCAGATCAGTATGTTTCCACTGTACTAAACTATATATATAGCATAGTGTAGTTAGGACAGCGTACTTTATTTTGACTTTACATTACACATTGTTTATTGTCCTTGTCCTTTTGTTTCTCTGTGTGACTGTGTGCATTAACAATTTCCTTCAGGATCAATAATGTTTTCTGATTCCGATTCGATGTAAATTAAAAAGTAGTTTACTCAAAAGGTCATTAAACGTCTAATTGAAAGTTGGAACAATAATCTATTCCTTATTTGAAGCTCATAAAAATAACTTTTTAAAGTTAGGCTTGATACACATGGGCCATCGTTAGCGGTGTTAGATGTGTACAGGCCATGATGTCTGAAGCTTTAACCTTCATATGACAGTCAGCTATAACAGGAATACTTATCTTATGTGAGTCAATACTGAGCAAGCTTACATATTGAGGTATTTACTGGGGAGATTTAATCATGGTGAGATGCACTCACACTGAGTTGCCTCAAATTCTAGGATGTTTCATGGTCAGCTCTTTATCTGGTTCAAGCCTCTCTTCCAGGTATACACACATTACAACACCCAAATACAGCAGGGGATGTACCAAACACTCAGAACTCAGATGCCTTTGTTTTCCCATATATTCCAGACAAAAATGTCCATGAGAGGGGCTTAATATATGTCCCTTTTAAAAGGCATGTTTAGCTGTTTTAAATTAGGTTTAGGTTCAGGTTTAGGGTTAGAAAGTTCTTATTATATACAGTGACTTGAATATAGTCGCTGTCAGAACCTAAACGTGTATCTCCAAAAAAGTCAATATACAGGAAAAAGAAAAAGCCCTCTTGACCTTCAGTGTAGGTCAGTGTATAAAGATTTTATACCAAGACATTTCCATTAGTCCATCATGAAATTTTGACACAGTGTAAAGGGCAGCTGTGTTTTTGCATAATGTAAAAAAAAAAACAAAACAAGATTTTCAAACAATACGAAGCATATACATGACCTGATGTCCTGCCATTCTATTTGTGTATATGATTATACAATTTAGTTACTTCTGAAGGAGATGGTTTCCAGAAGGGGTTCATTTACAGTAGCGAGTGTGTGTGTATGTGTGTGTGTGTGTGTGTGTTTGTGTGCACCTGTGAGTCAGATGCCAGTGGGGGTGTCTAGTGTGGAGTGAAACCCTGTGTTTGTCTGGGAGCTTCTGTTGTTTGCTTTGTTGTTTCAACATTTTGGTGTTGTCTCTGTGTTCTAAGACTGCCGGGACAATTCACACAGTGCTCACTGTGTACAGGGTGCACTTACACTGAAATCTGAGGATGGAAGCATCCACTCCCAAAAATCTAGCCCCAACATTCTCCACACACATGTAATGACATACACACACTCTAACGGAAGTGGACAAATGGGAGATGTACAGGGCCTTTACCAGCACAGAGGCACTCTACAGCAGAAGACGTTAGAAATAGCTCGGCCATTCTGCACGTTGAGAGACCCAGTTGAAATTAGATTGCTGCGGGAAGTAGATAGTCCATGTGGGGCAGAATGCTGGAAGCTCTACTGTAACACCTGCCATAACGCCCCAGCAGTACAGCCCTAGCTATTTGAGATGGGACAGGGGCAGGGAAGGCTTGAGGAACAGGCCGGCATGGCAGTGTATATTTAGAGCCCTCTATTTCTGCCCCGTAACTGCACCCCCCCACACACACATACATTACTACTGTCCCTTCAGCCATCCCATCAGCTGAAATAAATGTCATAGCTGGCTCTGTCAGCATTTCAGGAAAGCATTCTGCACATAATCTCCCACAAATGTGCGTCAACATGTGTGCAAATTCCCTGAAGCTGAATTAGATCTAACCATAAACGCATAAAGGTCCTGGAGCAGCCAGTGGAATGTGCCTAACAGAATCAATGGAAGTGCTCAGCAATGAGTGTTTCAACCGAAATATGATCTTTGGGACGGACATACAGATTTGCCCAATGATTTTTTCCCCCCTCATCAGAGTTTAAAACATTATTTTTGGAGTTATTCTTGAAAAAAAACATAAACTCACTTTGGACTTCCACTTAATATTAGAGCATTTGGCCTCATCACACACACACACACACACATACACACTCAAAGGCCTGAGAGTTTGCTTGCTTTCTATCAGTGTTTGCTCTCCACTCTGCAAATAACTGAAGAGTAACAAGGGTCACAACTGCAACATGTCCCTTTCAACGCCACTCTTAAACAAAAATAAACCCTTCTGCACATTAGTGAAGAACCTGACCTTGTGTGTTGGATGATATGACACAGGGGGGCCATTGCAAACTTAATTACAGGGTATACCATATTTCCCCAGGCTAAACACATTAAGAGTGTGTAAATTTGTTCTCCTTTCTATAGAGGGGTCATGTTCGATTCAGCTTCCACTAAAATGTCAGCATTCATCTACTGGATGTGACTTTTCCACTTCTTCTTTTTTGAATCCAGGATTGAGAATGTGCTAATCCTACCATTATCCATTCGATGGATTTTGCAAGTTTGTTACTTGGGACCAATCTTTTACTGGGGATTTAGAGCGTCAATCTGACACTTGAGGTAAGAATGACAGTAATAAATGATAACTTTGTCATTGATTCTTATCTTTTTAAGAAATTTTACTTATTGTATACCACAGTGATAGCTGACTAAAATGACAACCAGTATCTATATGTATTGTAGGCAATCAAGAAACACTACATAATAGCGGTTCAGCACAGTACAACGAGTGTGTTTTGTTTGCTCTTGTCTCCCTCTTGTGGCTGCTGTGTGTAGTGCACAGGTGCAGTGTAAGGAGCTCCAGCAGCCCACTGAGGCTGTGTGTGTATGGATGGGAATGGGAGCACGGGCTGGCTGCACTAACCACACACAGGCCTCATGGAAGCATCACGGTTTCTTTGTGCTGCTGCTTGTTCTTCTTTTAGCTCAGCAAGGTGAAGTTCTTTTATCTCTGTCAATATTCCTTACACACTACTGATCTCTATTACGTGCAAGCACATACTCCTAACCACTCCTAACCACGTGTTACTAGTAATTTACTTAGCTGTATGTTACTTCTCTATGGTATTAATAAACCATTATAAACTGTATTAATAAAGTGTTTGTGTAAGTCTTTATCATTATGTGCATTATCTTATGATGTGCAATAGTCTTACCACGTGCAATATCACTACGACAATATTACTTATATACTACTGATATGATACTCTATAACATACAATACTGTACTCGGTATAGATAAAAGCTTCAAACCACTATTTATGCTACTAGTCATTCACGTAACTGTAAATTGTGTAGCGATGGTATTTATACCCAGAATTTGTGCAAAAACGTATTGTATTTTGTAGAGTATTTTCTGCAGAGTTTTTATGGATTTATTTAGACTTTATATTTTATATTGTTCTTGTCTCTGTGTCTCTGGGAATCTGCGCAGTAGTAACTTAAGTAATTTCCTCTGGGATCAATAAAGTTTTCTGATTCTGATTCTTCTGTTTGGAATAATATCACAGCAAAAGTGATGTAATAATTAGCGTATACCACACTTGATGTCTGATATAATCTAATGGGGAACATTTAATGACCTTTCTGCGCAGTTACAGCAGGAATCACACTTTGCTATCAAACATGTTAAATTTAAAAATAAGGGTGCCAGAAAGAGCCTTAAAAACCATTTTTTAGTTCCCATAAGAAAATTTCAGTGGGCGGTAATTAAGATGTGTGAGTACAAGGAACTTTCACATAATGTTGTTTCCTGAAGGAACCCTCAAATGTGGTAAAACAAACAAAGGAAAATAAACAAACAGGGAAAAACAAACAAATAAAGCCTTTATATTATTTGAGGTTCTTCAACTCTTACGTCATTTACGAAGCATGGCTCTTCTATGGCATTACTCAAGGAACCTTTTGTTACACTTTTCTATTTTTTTAAATAACAAAAGTAGTCATCCAGCTTCGGTACCTGACCACTAATGCTCTTGTTGAAGAAAGCAATCAAAAGTTTCAACATCGAGTTCCGTTTTCTAGGATTAAGTCTAATCTACATTTCAATAGAGAATTACCACTGGACATTTCTTTTTAGCCCAAAACATAAAGTCTTCCCAGAATATAAGCAAAAAAAGGGGGAACAAACTTTCTGATAAAAAAATGCTAGACAGAGCATTTTGCAAAAAAAATGCTAGACAGAGACATTTGGACATAGCATCCACCTTATTTGCATACACTACCAGTCTGATGTGTTTGCACAGTACCAGTTTTTACCACTTAGCCATTTATTTCATAAACTTCAGATTTTTGTTCTTGTTAAACACTGGAAAGTTGTTGAGTGAACAATTATAAATGAAAATATGTCAAATTACACAAGTTTCTCCTATAACATATAAAGACTTGAACAGTGCATGTCGACATCCCACTAACTGGTTGTGTGGTGAATTTCTAGACTGTCCTCCAACTTTAAATGTACTACTTAATCGTTTCATCCCACATTGTCTGGTGATCCACATTATAATTATTATTGTATTATGTGTCTTTTTGTGGGTCAAAGAATATTGAGGACATTTTTAATAAATATGAAGTGAGTAGCATGCAAATGTAGAAAATCTCAGTGTGTGCAAAAACCTTTGACTGGTAATATATTCACATTCACTTAAGCCTGTCTGGAGTGGCAGAATGGAAGGTTTGAAGGTTTACTGTTGTGACTTCCTATTTCTGCAGCATGGGCGCAGTGCCGAATCCTGAGGTGTAACTCTGAGTTTGTGGCTGCGACATTGGAGCTGGGAGGTGGTGGTGGTGGTAAAGAGGCGGGTAAATCCAGTTACTGCAGCGCCCTGCGCTCCTACGACCTGTGCACCCGCCGCGCTGCCCGTGCCTGTCGCGGAGACCTGGTCTACCACTCGGCTGTACAGGGCATAGAGGACCTGCTGATCCAGCACCGCTGCCCCAGGACGGGCCCAACCACACCGCCCAGGACCCCAGCGCCTCCCTCTGATGACGCTTGTTTCTATGAGAGGGACTACGTGCAGCGCGAGGGCCACGCCCCAGAGTACCTTTACTGTGGTGTGTTTGGAGACCCCCACGTTCGGACCTTCAGGGAAGAATTCCAGACGTGTGCTGTGCCTGGAGCCTGGCCACTTATCGACAATCAGTACCTCTACATCCAGGCCACCAGCTCACCCATCAGAGGGGGCTCTTATGCCACTGCCCTCACCAAGGTGAACAGAATAATCTCTATTGTCAATCCACAAGCACAATAACAACTCAGTAACACCCTGAACATGATGGTTAACGTCAGAAGGAGGATCTAAAAAACATTAAAAAGAAGTTCACGGGGGCTCCTACTGTCTTCCGGTCTGAATGTGACCCTGGACCTCTAGGGTTAGCACATACTTTCGCTGTGCTTTTAGAACCACCTCAGGGCAGAGAGGTATTATATTCTCTCTCTCACTGTGCACGTTAGGTATTCTCTCTTGAGCTTGAGGTAAACTTTTCAGCTACAGCAAAGTTCACAGAGTGTCCTAACCAGCATAATAGTGTCATAGTGGCATGAACACATTATTTCAACAACAGCTGTTCTTCATATAGTCAGTGCAGACATATTTGCAATCTGACTTTTTATTTGAGTTGATTCTTTCTAAATTCACAGCTAGTAACATCTTTTAAGTACACTCATGAGATTCCATTTTTTAACCTGAAGTAGTGGTTAAAAACTTTATGGATGAGCAGTGAATTTTTCACATTAACATGACTGGACATCCTGTATTACTTATCAGTTATCAAGTCTTCAGAAACCTGATCTGACCAGTTCACAAAATATCAACTACTTTTTGTACAAACCAAACAAACCGTGACACTTTTCACTGCTTTCTTGTGTTCTGCCGGCAGAAAGACATTTTAAACAATTTGCACAGGCGCCAAAGGCAGTGCTGTACTTGCCATCTGAAATGTGCCCGGTTACTTTTATACTGACCCGTGCCCAGAAGAACACTCTTCTCTATTTTTGTCCATCAAATATGAGCTGATGTTATCCCATTTCTATGAGCCTCTCCCTGTCTCCTGTTCCTCTCTGCAGATCACCATCATCTTCAAGAACTGGCGAGAGTGTGCAGAGCAGCAGATCTATCAGGCAGAGCTGGATAACGTCCCCCCGGCCTTCACGGACGGTTCCACAAACAGTGGGGAACGGCGGGGTCAGCACAGCCTGCGCGTGCACTCCCAGGCACCAGGGCGGCACGCGGAGATCTCGGCTGCGCACATTGGCACAACGCTGGTGGTGCGGCAAAGCGGGCGCACGCTGGGCCTGGCCGTGCGCTCGCCACGTGCCATTGTTGAGTCGTATGCACCTGAACAGGACGTGCAGCTCTGCGTGTGGGGCTGTCCGGCCTCCCAGCGCTTACAGACCCCACACACGCTGCCCACAGCGGCCGTGCATGCACACTGCTCTTCGCAGCTGCCTGCACAGAACATTTACTTCCAGGCCTGTCTCTTCGATGTGCTGGCCACTGGGGACATGAACTCCAGCACATCCGCCCTCGATGCCCTGAAGGACGCTCGTGCCATGATCACTGACCCCGAGAAGAGTCTGCGGGCAGCTGCAGGGGTCAGGGTCCCGCTGCCCACACTGCTGACCTTGACCCTAATCACACTGAGACTCACTCTGTGAACTGACCCATTCATGCTCTGACCACAAACGTGGCCTTTCTTAGCCAATGCTCCGCACTCGCCCTGTTAACCAGAAATACCTGGCCATCAAGAAATTAATGAATGAATGACAAAAAGGGATATATGTATGTGTATGACTGTGTGTGTTTATTGTCAACAGGGACAGTAAACACATACAGTCATACACATACATAAACACACATACATACACACATTACACTCCCGCATCAGTTTGTTTGCAAGCTGTCTCATCGCAGTTTTAGAACTTTCATTAGACTGAGATATATTGTTTTACCAGACAAGTCTTCCCCAGCAACACTTTCTATGAAAGAGCACCTCTTTGGGCAGAGTTTGGATGGGACAGTAAAGCCGATGTCACACCGACCCAACAGTTCCTAATGTCAACATCATAATGGGAGCTGGCTTTTTGTTCTGTTCCAGAATATAAAATGCCAATTGAAACTAACCAGTAATGGGATAGAACATTCTAGAGTGTTAAATGGGTCGGGAATTGTCAAAAGCCACTGCAGAGAGGCCCAGCAAAAACAAACAGGTATGGCACACTAATCCAACGTTTGGACTTATTGGTATTTGTTAGAGACCACTGAGTCAGTGGGCTTTAGGGGTGGGTGGATTCATATTAAGGTATAAATGCCTCCTAATGATTCCTTTTGAGAATTCGTCCTCACATGAAAAATGTTCCTTTGACCAGTAGTCCAATCTCAGCATTTACCTTGACATGAAACTGAATGTGTATTTGATGCAGAAATAATTTAAAAAAAGAATAATAATTAAAGAAATAGGAGCTACTGTCCTTCCACCATCTCCCTCTTGCTATAATGGCAGATCATACGGAGTTATTTCACTTCACTAAATAGGCGTATCATTGGCAGTTTATTTAATACTAATGAAAATGCTTATTTACATGTTCTGATTACTACATTTACTAGGTTTCACTGTAGAAATGGTTTTCCCTTTTTTACACACCCAGGAGGATTTATTTGGTATTTGATAATATAGTGGAATCGTCTGTCTTTACAGGGAATGTGTGATCTTACTGATATCATTTGAATGGCAGCTTTTCCCTAATAAGGGGTTTGATACAAAACATTGGAAATGCCTCATTCAGTAAATACTGAATTTGCTGTGATTGTCAGTATTGTCAGGGTTAATGATCTTGTAACAATAATAGAACCCTTTTTTTTTAAAGAACCGTATACAACAGTTTCTTCATCTGAGAAGGATCATTTAATCAAGAAAATTTAAACCATGTAAATATAAGTTGAGATGGTTATATGGTTTTATGAAATGTAAGCCAATAAACTGCTTATGCTCACAAGCTGATGCGATACATATTTAGATTGTATGTTAGTATTTAAAGATTATGCCATTTTTATTGTGAATTATATGTTTGATTGTTTTCCCCTGGAAGAACAGGAGACAGTCTGGAACTGCCTCTCCGACAACTTATTCAACATTATGTTTAATTTCAGTCCAGTGATATGAATGTTTAAATGTCAGTATTATCTTTTTCAGTTCATGTTGTGTATGGCTATGTAGTTTGAGACAAAAAGTCAACTACTCTTGTGTCAACAGTGACATGTACTTCTCAGTAATGTGTGCATATATTAATACAAATACACAGTACAAATGACATACACTTGCATCTTTTTCATTTTATAAATTACATATTGTCAGAGGAAAAACAGGGTGGCACGGTGGCGCAGGGGTTAGTGCTGTTGCCTCACAGCAAGAAGGTCCTGGGTTTGACTCCCGGGTTGTGCGCAGTTTGGAGTTTGTAGTGTGGAGTTTGCATGTTCACCACGTGGGATAGGCTCCAGTCCCCCCAGACCCTGAGTGTTGGATAAAGGGGTAGAAAATGGATGGATGGAGAGGAAAAACAAAATCAGGACCTGCAAGAAAAGAAAAGCTGAGTAGTGTGTGTAGGTGCACATTTGTTACAATATCAAGCTATTTGTTACAATAGCAAGCCGATTTTTGTAATTACATCGTCGGAATGGAGCTTATACGGTCAGTGCATTCATTCAGAACTATCTCTTTGATTCTGTACAAGGTAACATGCTGTTGTATCTTCATTCTGTGTTTTAGAAAGTTCAGAACTGGACAAGTTTCTGACATGCTGTGTTGTATTATCATTTATATCAGGGCCGAAGAATGGCTTGCAGGCCAAAGTGGGCTATGAGGTTGTTTAATTTGGCCCACCTGAAAGTTACCTTAACCCCACATCTTCAGTCAATGAGAGAACAACCATATTTTTACACTAGGAATACTGACATAACGATACAAAACAATAGGCAGTCGTGCTTTCAACACCATAATTAATCCTACCCTTTTTGGCTGTTTTATGTTGATCAACTGCTCTCAAAGACCAACTGTTCTCAAACTGGCGGCCACAGGTGGGTGCTAATGGAGCCGGTTACATCCCTGCTTAGTCCAAAAAGTAGATAATAAACATAACTAAAACATATATAAAGATGAAATATTGAAATGTACGTGTCAGCCTATCCCAACTGAAGGCCATCCACCGCCCATTCGATGAATTTTCTGTAATGTCATAAAACAGCTACATGTCTCTTGTATGGAAAGGTCAGCGACAGCCACTGAAAAAGAAAAACGGACCAGGTTCTGGGCACAGAGGCACTTCACATCCACAAAAGGTTGATATTACTAAACTAAAAAAATGAGACCTGCCAGCCTAAATTGACATTTTGAGTAGGTTATAAAGTTCACTCAGTAGGTGGCAGCATAGCCGTCTCTGCTGGATGAGAAATGAATTTGCTCAGTCATCTTACATGACGCACTGCATGCTGCAGCCAATATTCTTCAAGCTTTTACATATACTGTATTTAACACAATACTCACTCACATTTTGTACCGTTTCTGCATTTTGTCAGGTGCACGGTACACTGTCCTGTCCTGTATTGATGTTTTGCTCGCTCTTGTGTTGTTTCATGTTGCACCAAGGTCCTGGAAGAACGTTGCTGACAAAAACCTACTTGACTTGACTTGACATATAGCCAGCCCTTGATGCTTTGATAAGGATTTAAGGGTTTTGTTCTTTTGTGATTTGAGATTATATCATAGCAAGATCACAGCTTTTAAACCCATGAAAATATACTAACTGATGTTAAAATAAAGAAAGGTCAGTGCAGAGTCTGTGATGGTCTTTCTGCTATGCATGTTTAGACAGAAGCACATTAAGAAGGCAAGCTTAGCTGAAGTTAATTATAGCGCTGACTTTAAAATCAGCGTCTCAGCAGCATGGCCATCAGGTCACTGTGTCAAAGTGCTTTGGGGGTGAAAAAGAGGATTATGGTGTAATACGTACAATGAGGTTATATATATGTAAAATACTAAAAAAAAACCAATACATTCCATGACCTTATTAGATTCATCTGCTCTGTACATGCACATAATGCACCCCTATATCCTATACAGTCAACAGCAGGCTCTAATGCACAGGTTTTTGGCATTAACATTGACTCAAGTGTTAGATGGCTGACGATAACTTGTCCTGTTTTAGGTGGCCTCTTTTGAGAACGACATGTTCTGAGAACAAGGCCGGTGCTGTCTGGGTATTGTAGACATGTATATATAAACACATACACACATATCTGTGACCTTGAGAATCGTATACCCGAAGCTAGAGTATTTGCTGAAATGTTTATCAGTTTAGATTGCGATCAACAAAACAAGATTTACATACACGAGTTGGAAACTTAAAAGTTCACATATCCTATATGCTTTTGCATTTTATTTTTTACTCCGAGTTGCACTAATAAGATTTGTGTGGCTAAATGTACTAAAAAACTAACAATTCATTAGATCACTTCTGATTTTTACATTTTTTTATTTTGCATTTTGGCTTAAGACTGATACATGTAAAATACTGGGGCTGTAACTTTCCTTATAACTATATCATGAATGATGTGGGGCTAAACGGACTAATATATTTTTAAAGTGTGGGCCTAGATCAGTGGTTGGGGACAGCAGGATGGTGCTTATGGATCATGGAGAAATATCTCTGCTTAAAAATGGCAGATTATACTCATTATTAAATATATATTAAAAGATTCAGTATTACATATTTTAATGGGGTTGTCATTGGGGTTGACGAACTTTGTTCATACACATCATTGTCACTGACCTAGTTACTTAGAGCAGGGCAGCATGGGGGTACCTAAATACCAAGCTCAGCTATCACTTCCTCTTTGGCCAAATACAGCTGACACATCTCAGACTATGGCATGTTAGGAGTGACAATATTAAACATATAAATACATCAATAATTAAATAATTAAATGTGTCATTATATGTTTAAAATGTGGAATATAACGATAAACAAATACTTAAATGTGTCATTAAATATTTAAAATGTGAAATAAAAATATAATCAATTAAATGTGGCTTTTATTTAAAATAAAAACAATTACTTAAATGTGTCATTAATTCTTTAAAATTGGAAATAATTATTTCATTATGTATTTCATTTTGGCAAGGTTCCACACATCATGAATTAATTTTATCTGTCAGTCTGGCCCATCAAGGTCAGTGGGCAGAACAAACGCTGATCTACTGAAGACAGCCAAGATGTTGCACTGATTGACTGTACAAATTAAAATCCTTCCAGTTCGGTTACTGACATTGCAACCATATGCACAGCACAAAGTGCAATGAAACAACATTCCTCCAGAACCATGGTGCAACACAAAGAACGAAAACAGAAACACCTCAAGACAACACGGGTGTAGGCAGGACAGGAGTAAAGAGAGTGCAAGATAATAATAATAATAATAATAAGAAGAAGAAGAAGAAGAAGAAGAAGAAGAAGAAGAATAAGAAGAAGAAGAAGAAGAAGAAGAAGAAGAAGAAGAAATCAGGTATAGCAGCTTGATTGGTTCAGCTATAGAGCTGTTTTGCAGTGCAACATTTCTAAATGTTGGACCACTGTTTTTGTGCCATTTAATGCTCCGTGAGAAACGAGCTTCCTATAATGCACATTCTGCAGCACACATCCATAATGATGGCGTTCTTGACTACAATCATCTTTAGATTTATATTAATTTACATAATGAGTGGAGCTATATGTATGTATGTATGTATATATCATATTGAAGTGGACGACCTATAACATCTTATAAGGGTTTTCTCGTGAATACGCACCTTTGCATAGCTCTTCATCATTATGAACGGATAAAAGAGCAAAGTTTACTGACAGTGATTAGTTCACTGATTGCAGCCTCAAACGAGTAAACAGAGACCTTCAAAGTTCATTATATCCCATATTCAAAATAACCTTGGTCCAAATGACCAAATGACGTGCACGTATTTACCGTCAGCACACGTACAACACAGGTCCAAGAAAACAGGGAGTATCTGCCAGGCTGCCCATGTAGGGGGCTGGGTGGTGGCCCCCTCCCCCTCCTTCGTACTGTAACCAGAAAGTCCTCCGCGCCTCCCTCTCACTACGCCAGGACTCCACACGGTGTGCACGCACCTCTGCTACACTCTGATTGGTCAGAGAGGGGCCACGCATCACGCCCAGCCAATCAGGAGGCCGGTCTGGAGGCTGATCACGTCGTGCACGCGTTGCTCACATGCAGGCGAGCTACCAGGTAACTGCCTCATATTCAAAGCAGGCAGCAGTGAGTGGCCTCAGAGGTTGGTAAATAGCCTATATAGCTGCCTGGTCCCATTCACAGTTAATCACACCTCCACAGAGGCAAGGGAGACAAAATCAAAGCCATCAATAACAACAAAACTGTTAAACTAATAGGAGTTTACAGGACTAGTAATTCAGCAGTGAGGTTTAGCTTCTGCAGTAAGAAGAAGTCAGGAGAATAATTAAGTTTGAATCCTGCTATTCTTTTACCTGCAAGGATGGTGGTGCTAACAAAGAAGCTCAAGACCTTTGAGATTGAGTTCCGTGATCCCAGCAAGGCCTTTTACCACAGTGGAGATAAGGTGTCTGGAAGAGTGGTCGTGGAGGTCTCAGAGGTGACCAAAGTCAAGGCTGTGAGAGTGTATGGAATCGGCTGTGCCAAAGTGGAGTACCATAAGGGAAAGCAGCGCTGCAGGGATGAAATAGATTACCTGAGATATGAAGATGTTCTTCACCTGGATCAGCAGCCCACAGGTGAGGGAGCCACACTGTGTGGATCAGTTTGGGCTGTTGCTCAGTTTTGGCTGCATGTGCGGGCTGTTCATTGTTCCACTGATGCTTGAACACCGTGAACCTGGCTTTGTGTGTTAACATGGTTTCATTATTGTCTGTCTTCCAGACATGGATGGTTCTGTTACCCTCAGACCTGGAAACAAGTATGAATACATGTTTGGGTTTGAGCTTCCCCAGCCAAGGTAAGCATCTTCAGATACCAGCCGAGTAATCGAACATTTGTGCGATCATTTCTCAGCTGACATTTTCTGAAATCATATTCCTCTTCTTACAGGCAGTTAGTGTCCTCATATGAAGGCAAGTTTGGCTCCATTCAGTATTATGTTAAAGCAGTGATGGAGCGGCCCTCCCAGTCAGATGTGAAGTGCCAGAAGTACTTTGAGGTGGAGGAGCCAATTGATGTCAACACGCTTGAGCTTGTGGTGAGAGAGCATAATCAGTGCAGTACAAGTAGCGCACTAAGTTATTTCAAAGTTATATTCAAATTTGGAAAATGAGTGGGCACAGGGGAGGAGATAAATAAAAATGATTTTGATCTTAACATGCCTTACTCTTCCTTTCTCAGTCTCCAGCTGCTGGTGCAAAGGAGAAGAAGTTGACCTGCATGTTCATTCCTGATGGCAGTGTGTCCATCAAGGCCGAGATCAACCGCAAGGGCTTCTGTGAGGGAGAGTTCATAAGCATCAATGCCAGATTTGAGAACACCTGCTCTCGCATCGTTGTACCCAAAGCTGCCATCATAGGCACACACACCTATCTCGCCAACGGCCGAAAAAAGGTGTTCCGTGAGAAGATCTCCGCTGTCAGGGGTGACCACATAATCTCTGGCATGTGCGATGTGTGGCAGGGCAAGAGCATTCGTGTGCCCAAACTGAAACCCACTGTCCTTGGCTGCAACATCATCCACTTGGACTACAGTCTGATGGTGAGCTTAGACACACACCCACCCACTAGAGCCATTCAACATCACAGGATCATACAGCTGTGCTCTGAAACATTGATTCCAAACAATCCAGTGAAAAGTTGTTAAAGGAACTGAAAGTGGTTATTCTGTGTAATTCCTGTTGTACTCATCTGTTCTGTTTCTCTTCTGTGTCTCAGATTTACTTGCACATCCCAGGCAGTGAGAAGCTGACCCTGGAGCTACCCCTTGTCATTGGGACCATCCCCTTCAATGGCCTCGCCAGCCGCACCAGCAGCATGAGCAGCCAGGAGAACAGTGCAGCCTCCAGCAGCCTGGTGTCCATGCCCTCTGCTCCACCCAGCTACAGCGAGTTTCCCCAGCATGTGGAGAGCACCCTCACCCCTCTCCTGGATGATTACGATGAAGATGACTGCCCCATCTTCATGAATGCCAGACAGTACCATCAGATGCCCCCGCCTGCCTATACTGAGGTAGATTTGCTTGTAGGTTGAAAAAATGGATGATCCATTGAAGAATCAACCCATAAGCACTTTCATGCATACATAGGCTTACCTTCCCCCATCTTTTGTGTTTCAGGTGGATGAGGACTGCAGTGACAATGGCATTAACCTTCAGCTGTGCTAAATAGCTGAGGCTACAAGAACTTTAGGAGGGAGTGATGAGACCTGAACCCTGATTGCAAAACTATTATTTATGTCATCAAGCAGTCAGTGAATGGATTTGGGCAAAGTGATCTGTGCACTGGGAAGTGCTTTGGACTTACCAGTAAATTATGTTGCAAGTTGGAAAACTCTTATGGAAGTCTCAGTCTGTCACGCTGTAAAAACCAGAGGATGCTGTTCACCTTTGAGAGAACAATATTAGACTGACTGTACAGTCTACTTTCTTTCTTATTTCTGGGGTATCCTCAGTATTAGAGATCTGAGAGTGTTTCAGATGGAAGTTGAGCTTTGCCATATTGGTGTAATGTTAAACCAGTCTTTATTGTCATTCCAGATCAGAATTGAAAAAGGTTAATTGTAGGGACTGTTAATAACATCAGTCTGATAAATGGAAGTATACATTTTTGGTTTAACTTGTCAAACTGGATTCAGAGGACAGTTTCTAATTATGTACTTTGTGACTTTGCACACAACTTTGTATCAGAGTAAATAGTTTCTTGTTTGAATTTAGTTTGCTATGAAAAACTGACCTGCAACCTTACTTATTGTATGTAAAACAGGAGGTTTAAGCTAATGGTTCAGTTACTTTCGTTTCAGAAATTGTATGTAGTAGTGATGCACTTGATAAACAATTTTGTATTTTTTTATTCAACCCTAAGGACCTGTTATAAGTTTAAATAAAACTGAAATGAACAATTTTTCTGTGTGGATTTCTACAGCTTTTAAGACTACAAACTAAAATGGCCTGTTTATACAGCAGTATTACTCACTTATCATTTGAGAGTATGATTAATTTGCAATCGAGATCATGCTGATGATCCCAAAAACTAAAACGTACATAACCACGGACCCATCTAATATACTCCAGACGTTCCTACAGTTGCTGTTTCAAGCCTTTGAATCAGCCGTCCTAGGTTTGCCTCACTCATCTTGGTCAGCACATGCCATTTTGCAGGAAATGATATTGGAGAAGAGAATCTGCCTGCCTTGACGACATCGGAGTAGGTTTGGAGGGCTCCAGCGGGATAGGGCTTCTGCAATGTGGGGGAAAGGTCAGCAACAGGATATAAAAGTACCCATGACACAAAGCTATGGCACCAAGTATTATTAAATGGGCACCTGTTGTGTATCAGAACCTACTCAGAAACTGTTGATTGCTATTGACAGATGGGTTTGCCATCTGACGGTAACGTGCCTGTAAACAAGGCGATCGGCCTTTTACCCAGTTGGATACACTGAATGGAACAAAACCACAATAGCAGTGGAAGATACCCACTGTCTGCTCTCTTAACCAGTCAAAACTGGCTGATACGTTGTGCATTTTCCACCTGTAATAGCGAAATATATATACTGGATCATTTGAACAATATATTACAATATATTTAAGTTTACAGTGTGTCTTCACTCACTGTGCACCTAACTGGATCTTCAGCAGTCCAATAGAGGAATTAAATTGTAGTTGGTTTGTTTTTATGTATGTTTTGTCAGGGAACTTGCAAAGTTGCAGGAAAAGTGCAAGACAGGCTACAGGAGGATACGTGCATGAGGGCATGCATGCGTTGCAGCCTATGTGAATCACGTCAAGGCCAAACTCAGCAAGTGTACAGCCATCAAATAAGAAACTTGATGCTGTTGTTTACTCGGTCTGCAGCTGTCTCCCCACACAGAGAGATCTGAAAAAGGAGCAGGATCCATACTCTCTCCCTCACTTGCTTTCTCCTTTTCTAGCTCTCTTCAACCTACCAACTTTAGCAGCAACCATGGCCCATGCCAAGTAGGACTGTGTCACCTCCCTGCCTCTCCCAGCTGCTCTCTTAGCCGCTCAGCTTATTTCAAACATGCAACTCTGCTGCACACAGTACAAAAAAAAAAAAACAGCCAGTGGTCCATCTACAATAGCCCCATGTGCAGCTCTTAATCTGCAGTGGTATTTGGTGAACTGAGGCCTCCGTGTTTGCTGAGCCATTCAAACCAAAATGTCAAACAGACACTCTCGATGCTGAAGCTCAGCCTTCATGAAGACATGTGCAGACACATATGCACACACACACACACACACACACACACACATACACAGAAAAATCCACAAATATACACGAATTCTATAGACATTTTATGTTCTGTTACTTGGGATAAGCAATATTATCACAATGTGCTAAAGAATTTGATTTAGTAAGCTGACAATCACATAAGAAATCTAGTTATTAATATTTGTGGTTACGTAAGCCCTACAGTGTATCAGATGCTGCAGTTCTGCATGCCCATTACGGACAACGCCCACTGATATTTGCACTGATTGGCAGGGTGGGTTTCTTCTTGCCTCTGATTGGCTCAAAGTGGGGGTCATGCAGTCAACCATTGGTTGATGACTTGTTTCATGTGCTCAGTGCATGATCCAATTCATTACAATCTTGTGTATTGTGGACAATAGAAGGCTGATACCAGCAAGGACCACTCGTAAGTACATCTAAAGTGTCAATAGTATGTACATGTAAATAGAAATTAAGAGTTATAATTAGTGTAAAAATCCATAGTCGACAATTAATTATTTATATACTTATTTGCTGTAGGATCGTGATTTGGTTGGCAAGACATTTCCTTCTTTACTCGGCATGGTCGTTATAAAGGGACGGATATTTTGGAAATGCCAGTTTTAGAGCAATGTCATAAGTACATCTACAGAGATTTGTACAATCTTAATATATTTTGTGGAGTGGTTTCTGGAATGTTCTGGAATGACAAATGCTGAACTGTTTCAGTAGGCTTTAGCATTTGACCCAGGCTGTGAGGCCTGTGCTGACTCACCCTGTGTGAAATGGTCAGGGAGGGTGGGCTTCTCTCTGACTGACAGTTAAAAGTGCAGCTGAAAACTAAGCACAGTCTGCTGTGTGTGCTGTTATGTTATGTCCTGAGAATGAATTGTTCTTGCAAGCTGCTGTCTGTGGGGGGTTCCTCAGAACTGTAATTGGCCTTCTGATGGGAAAAGATGACAAATCTACTAAAAGTCTGTATTGCACAGTGAAAAATATGTCACCCGTTACTGTAACATATATAGTAGAGTACTTGTACAGCCTTGGGTTAGCTACTGTGACCAGTACAATAGAATACTTTTACAGTGTTGGGTTATTTACTGTAGCCGTATAACACTTTTGCAGTATTGAGTAAATTCCTGTAAACTGTACAGTAGAATACTTTTGCAGTATTAGTTTATTATTCTGTAGCCGTTTAACACTTTTGCAATGTTGGGATAGTTCCTGTAAGCTGCACAGTATAAAATTTTAGCAGTGTTGGGGTAATTGCTGTAAGAAGCAGTACAGCAGAAAGTGTTTGCAGCATTAGGGTAACCTGTACAGTAGAATACATTTACTGTACTGGGCTAGCTTCTGTAACGTGTACAGTAGAATAACTTTCTACACTGGGATAGCTCCTGTAACGTACAGTAGAATACCTTTGCAGTGTTGGTTTGGCTCCTGTAATGTGTACAGTAGAATACCTTTGCAGAGTTTGGTTAGTCCCTGTAAGCTCTTCAGAATAATACTTTTGCAGCATTAGGGTAACCTGTACAAAAAAATACTTTGTAGTGGGCCAGCTCCTGTAACATGTACAGTAGAATAGACTACTTTTGCAGTGTTGGGTTAGCTCCGAAAAAGCTGTATAGTAGAATACCTCCGCAGTGTTGGTTTAGTCCCTGTAACCTGCATAACAGAATCCTTCTGCAGCATTGGGTTTTTTTCCAATAAGCTGCACAGTAGAATAATCTTGCTGTGTTGGCCTAGTTCCTGTAAGCTGTACATTAGAATTTGTTTGCAGTGTTGAGTTAGCTTCAATAAGCAGTTCAGAAGAATACTTTTGTAGTGATGGGTTATTTCCTGTAAGCTATACATTAAAATATTTTGCAATGTTGGAGAATTCCTGTAAGCCGTACAGTAGAATACTTTTGCAGTGTTGGCGCAATACTAATAGAATTCTTCTGCAGTGTTGTTTTCTGCTGTTCTCCCACTTTAACTGTGGATTGTCTTTAATGAAAAGCGTCTGACTGAATAACAGAAAAGAAAAGACACTGGTCACCCTGGGAATTGTCTATGATGGGCTGGTGTACACAGGCTTTAAAAACATTTTGAGAGAACTTTGTCAAGTAAAGCTGTGTGCTGCCACTGTGGTCTTTAACCTTTGCGACTCAGCTCATATACTGGCTACTGCACTGACAGGTCTGTGATGTTCCAGGCACTGCTGAGGCATTTTGACTGGCCTCCAGTACAGTGTAGCCCAGCCAGTCAGAGTCTGTGTGCTAAGATCTCTGCTGCTGATTACTTTTCTGGGAATCAGTGATTCAGCAAGTAGTGACGAGTCAGAGGAACCCTGTCAGGTATCAGAGGGCTTCTAGACTAAAATCATACACACTACAACTTCATGAGAAACTGGATGTTAATGATGTTTCAGGCTGTAGTGGTTATGTGATTCTCCTTACTGTTAGATAAGGCAGTTGGTGGCTTGACTTACATTTCCTTTATTAAAAGAAAGTAATTGTCACACCTTACTTTGAATGACCTCTATAGATTATCTACAGCTGTTTTAATTGTTAACAAAATATCTGGTTATTATTTAGGTTATTTAAATCAATGAGATTATCAGCAGCACTGGCCTTAGGTTTAGTTTTTGGGTTTAGGGTTAGATAGACAAGGCGAGCATCTACAAAACATTTGCAGAGGTCACCCAAAATAATGTTAAAAAATATTTTAAATAAGATCAGTAGTTTAAATATGTTTATTTCTAGGCATGATCTGAACATGCTTGTCACAAAGAAACAGTGTCTAATGCTAAAGTAAAGGTACTAGTTAAAATATTTGCCCCTCTAAATAGTTACTTATTTCTCATACAAAACATACAACAAAATAAGGATATAATAAGGAAAAATAAAACACAAAATTAAGTGCTCATTTGATTTGCTGATGAAAAGGCTTGCAATACAGGTCTGCAGTCTTTTATATTGCTGCGGAGAAATTACGTCTTGCACAATACATTCATTGTTTGGTGAACAGTGTTCTTATTGTGGAATACAATGTTAGCTTTACTGATAATGCAACGGGATCTCTGGCTTCTGAATGGTTCCATTTTCAATTTATTAGTCCACAGAACCTTGTTCCAAATTTCATCAAAGTGTTTCTGACAAATGTGAGAAAAGCCTTTATGATCTTTGTTAGCAGTGGTCTTCACCTAGTACCTTGATACTCTTCTTGTCATCTAATGATGAAATTATGAATGCTTACCTTATCTGAAGTGAGTGAGGCCTTGTCTGGGTTCGTCACTTCCCAGATGCTTGTCACTGCATTCTTGGAGGAACATTTGTTGACTAGCTACTTCTGTGAAGACACACCACTCTTCCAAGTTTTCTTCATTTGCAGATAAACTGCTCTAACTGTTGTTCCCTGGAGTCCCAGGGCCTTGAAATGGCTTTGGAATCATTAACTTTTTGTCTCACATCTTCTGGAATTTCCTTTGATATGTTAATGGTGTGTTGCTTGTTGAGACCTTTAAGCCCACTTCACATTGTTGGAAAAATTAATGTTAATATTCAACAGGGCAGTCTATAGCTAGGCCTGAAGTGTCTTCTCTAATTGGTTAATTAAGTGATTATCCAACAAATACGTTTCTCACACAGAGCCAGCGCATGTTAACTTCCTTCCTTCATTAAATGAGAATTATCATTTAAAATCTGAGACTGTAAACTTAGATGGTCTTATATTAATTTTTTTCTGAAACAACTAACAAATTATAAAATCAGGAAGAAATCAGGAAGGAGGCATGCAGCTTTTTCTTGGCGCTGTAAGTTCTTGCAATACAATGGTTTGGTTAAGGAGTTCTGGACACTGTGTTCAAGAACAAACATTAATTACTGAAAAAAAACAGCCTGCTTGAAGGGACAGAATAGAACAGGCCTTGAATTGCTTTGTTTTCAGAACACGACCACTGTTCCTCTCTCAGAAGTGCCTAGTGTTGAATCTTAATTAAAGGGGATGAAAGACAAAGAGTTCCCCTCAGCTGGATTTATCTAACCTTCTCTGCGTGTGAATGCATGTCTGCTTATTTACTTCACCCAAAGAGGGTCCTCTCATCACTCAAGAGGTCATTTAGTGTTACCGGAACACAGCATGTGTTCTTGCATGTCTGATTGGTTTCATTCCTGAAGTAAAATATGCAAAGATCACCAAGCCCTGGATTGGGCTGGGCAATATGCCAGTATTTATCATTATCATGAAAAATGTAAAAGACATATACATAATTTACATGTTACAGTTGGCTTTTCTCAGCATACTGAGATAAATATCTAAACACTGAACAGCTTTATTGATTTCATTCATTTGATTTAGTGCAGTGTGGTGTGAGATTGTGTGTGTGATCATTTGTACTGGTAGTTTTGAAATGTGGCATCACTTGAAGTATAAGAAAAATTCATATTTTTTACCATATTACCCAGCCCTAGTTCTGGGGTACTTTTAAGAAGCATATAGCAGTGCCAGTGTTCATATTAAATGCCAGCACATTCATCCATATTCAGATCCTGAATTGGACATATTGGTTATTTGATCAAATCATGGTGCAACGTGTGGAGATTCAATCAACACTACAGAGATTTTACACTTGACTCACTGGTACTGGAGGACTTGCTGAGAGACGGGAACGACATGCTGCGTATAAAGTCTGAGGTAGGACCTGCTGTACCAGTCACTGGCTCATATGTCAGTGTTTGTGCTGGGGCACCGGGGGACAGATTCATTAACAAACAGTTTCAGGATCTAGTTTGTTCTTTTTCACATAATGACTCATCACCAGCAAAACACCAGTGATAGTATGGGCAACACTCAGAGCCTCTGGGGCCTTACAAGGAGGTCCACACATTAAGAACAAAGCAGGTCTGAGAAAAAAAAAAGTTATTAAGCTTGACAATCGCACAAGTACAGGCTTCAGAAGTAACAGTAGTAAAACACAGGACCAACTGTGGTGGAAATCATTGCAAACGAGAGATAAAACCTCGGACAAAATCCAGACTAAGGGAGAGTGCTACCACAGTGTCATATTATCATGTGCGTCATGCCCGGGTTATTTGAAACTGGACCAAATTCCAGAAGCTGCCCTTGGACTCCAGAAGAATCCTAGGTGTCTTGTCAAGCCTAACTTTCTGTCAGGCAGTGATGAACAGGTTTGAGAGAGATTCTGTTAGTTTGCAATGATTCAGCTGTCTTTCTCTTTTCCTCCAGCTGCAACACCCTCTGGCTCCTGTTTCACTGCTGAAATCCCCCACTGATCAACTTTCACCTTTATTACCCTGAATAACAAACTCAGGACCTCTTCTTGGAAGAACTTGGAGGAATAAAAAACTTCATTTAGAGTTTACAGACTTGCCTTAATAACATAGTACAGCTGAGAGGGAAGAACGTAACCAGCAGGTATCTAATGTAATTGTCCTCTTTGGTGTAACACAAATGGATGTGAATTTGCAAGCCAGGAGCTATAGATGTAAGGTATATCACAGTATGATGACAACTCATGTCTAGATCTCAAATGTTATTAATGTTGTTGTCCATTCAGCCTGTGGTTCTACAGAATTCAAACGCCTCTGAGACTCAGAAAAGCATTCAGGCTTTGGAATTGTTCATGTTCAACTTGTATATCACTCTTTCAATGAAATCATAATCCACTGAAGGCTTTTTTTATTCAGTAAATATTACAAATTATTCAAAATCTACCAGCCTTGGAGCTAATCTGTCACGAGAGTGAAAACAAATAAAGCATGAACCCACATACAGACCCCATATTCTGAATCCCATATATTGTATACATTATCATATATTGCATACATTGTCATATATAATTAAGTGTGTAAAATAGAAGAGATGAATACAGTAAACGTCCTACCTTGCTAATACACAGAGATGTCAGCAGATGAGCTGCGTACAGTTGTTTGCTATGGATGATTTCAGCTGTATATCAGGAGAGAAGGCAATTAACAAGCCTTGATGAATTCAGACAGACGACATGATGTCAATAAGTGATCAATGTCTATCCCTAATCAAAATCAGTCATGGGTTATTAAAGAAACTGGGCTTATGGAAGTTGTTGACACACAGCTGACCCCCATTAGAGACCACACCAAGTTTAATAAAGCAATCTTAATTAATGTTTAATGACTTTAGCTGTATCAAGGAACGACCACTGTGTAGTAAGTACTGCAAAACTAAAAGCAGAGCCTCTAGAAAACAAAAGCAAGCAAAGTTATGACTTGCAGTATGTTTGACTTCAGAAAAGAAAAGCTAGCTGTAGGAATCACATATTTGTAAACCCTCAGGAAGAGTTAACAGCAGGAGCAGATCACATTGTGCATGAAAAATACAATTTAGCAAACAGCACAGAGAGCTAGTGTAAAGGCTACATAGATGTTTGTTCACTGAGAAAGCAATATACTGTTGCCTTGAGATGCACAGAAACTGTGTGACAGAAGTCTAGTAGCAGTTATATAAGCACATCTGTTTTTTTTCCTCAAAACTATGAGCTCTATGTAGGATTGTATATGTCTGAGCCAGGAAAATATATGGGCAACTGTATATATATACTGAAATACTGTGTATCATCTTACCAGAGGTAGCTTAGATAGTCTTTCTGAACACTTCTAACTACTGCCAGAGTAAGACACCACCTACCTGCCATTCAAAAGAACTGCTCCTGCAGTGACATTTTCAAAAATCTGCCATTTATTGTTAAATCACATCAAAATGATCAGCAGTCAGTTATTCAGGACAGATTCATTTATTGTGCTTATTGTTACAGGGACGTATCAGTAGTACTATATTACATCATACATTGTCCTCTGCATTACTCTGGAGTAACTATTCGGTGTGCTGGTGATGTGGAAGCTACCAGAATCAAAACACAAACTGCATTTAATATTTAAAAGACTAAAATGTTGTTGAAAATATCAAGACATTAAAATGTATACAAAATATGCACATTCATTATTCTAAACACAAAAATAACAGACTATACAGAAATATGCCCCTATTTATGAGAAACAGATAATAAAAAAAACACCCCACATAGTGTTCAAATTCTACAAATACCTACATACAAAATTGACAACAGGCCTGTTTGTCCGTGTATAGGAACTTTTCCTTCCTAAATTTAAAATCCAAAAAACTTTAAAAACCTGTTGCCTTGTTCAGTTATGTTATACATCAGTAACATACCATTTTACATATTATTACACTTCAATCAAGGTAACAATTTGGGCTTTTCAATTAATGCTAACCAATAGCATCTAATTTCTTCCATTGGGCATTTGAGTAAAAACAGAGCTACTTAAATGTAAAGGAGTATTAGCTCTCTGGCATAAAATGCACTTCAGAGCAGTCGCATGTATGTCTCACATATCTACTCAGTCCAACCTCTTAGTGAAGAGGTATCTGAGTAACAAAGTCAGCTGCCACATTAAATCATCAACCATCCGATGGTACTTATGTGAGGAGGACCTGAACTCAGTAGTCTAACTACTGATACCTGTACACAATGTCCAGCTCAGCATCAGTAAATAGCCTCATCCATATTGTCGTCACTGTCAGCACCAAAATCTTCACCGTTGTCGAAATATGACATGATATAGTCTGTCTCCTGTTATTTAAAAAACAAACACACCACACATTCATGCAAGGGGTTGGTGCAAGACGACATCACAAGACATCTCTACACACCAATAAAAAGTAAAAAGAAATTTTACCTCCTCAAACTCCTCCTCGTCATACTCCTCCTCACCCTCTGCTTCATCTTCGTCTGTTTTTTTCTTCTCACCCTCCTCTTCATCAGAACATACCTCCTCCTCTTTTTTCTCCAACGTCTGACAAATGTGACCACAAATGTGCCACAGAATATAAATGAGGTGTTGTTGCTCTGAGGCAAGGACAGATGTGCAAAAAATCTGAACAGCTAGACTACCTGTGATACGTAATATATAGTATTGTGGGAAGTGCAGGCTAAGACCATAAGATGCTACCTCCAGTTTACGGATGATCTCCTCTTTGTTCACTCGTGGTCGTTTGCTGTGTTTGGGAACCACAGGGTTCTCTGAAACAACACACATTACATAACAGTGCGAGTGACAGAGCTGAATTAAAGATAGAGAACATTGCGTTTCAAGATTTCAGTGCATTTCCTTAGCACACTTAAATATATTAATCTAGGAAAACACAACTGATATTGATTCTTCTTCAAAAGATGCATGGCTTTAAAATAAATATTCTGCTCTCATCAATGCCACAGCCTTGATGCCGCTCATCGCTCTCTTCCCTTCTGCATCTTTAATCCATCTATCCACCGGCTTTCATTTTGGAGATGTGTGTAATGGCGCAGAGTGCAGTCTTCCTGATTTCCCCTGAGACAGCAATGAGTCAGAGCCTACCTTCACCACTTAAGCACTAGTAGACAGGCCACATCTTCTGTGCGCTCTAATTTATGCCATTTACCCTCTTTTAAGACGTGTGGCTACAGAAAGGCCTAAGTGCTGCAAGAGCACAGACAGCTGCAGCGGAAAGCGACCTGTTATTCACGCCGCCAACAAGAAGCAGCACTTTGCTTTTCAAAGAAGTGCATTTAAAGCATGACGTTATTTTATTCTAAAATCTCTGTGTGCCTATTTTGTATCCTATGCCCTGTAAGGCTGAAGCACAGGTGTGGCTCTCCCACCAAGTCAGTGTGATGTTTCACTGTGGTTTGTCTCTGTGAAGTGGCTGCAGATTAGGGCCACCCTCTCTGGGGAAAGGAGGGAGTGGGCCAGCTAATCGGCGTGTGTCGGCCGTGCAGAACAGTTTATCTGGTGAGATCTGCACGTTGCTGCTCACTCACTTTCATTTGGAAGCTTCTTCACCCGCACACGCAACTCTTTCGGCAAGTGCCTCCAGTCTGAAACAGAAGGATAGCAATAGTTACTTAAACAACAAATGATAATCAATCAATTAGCTTACAAACGGTAAACAATCAATTAATGAAGAAAGCAAAAAAAAAAAAAAAAAAAAAAAATATATATA
>JBBIGA010000007.1:8462590-8481345 GCA_037576975.1 Alestes dentex
AATAATAATAATAATAAGAAGAAGAAGAAGAAGAAGAAGAAGAAGAAGAAGAAGAAGAAGAAGAAGAAAAAGAAGAACTGTTGCTGTAATATAATATTTATTATTATTATTACTATTGTTGTTGTTGTTATTAGTAGTAGTAATAGCAATTAATTAATTAAAGGTAATTAAACATATCCTGACTATTCAGTACACATTAATTACCACATCCTGGAAAACTAATAATTGTTAATAGTTTAATTGCTAATCAGCTCAATTGCTGAACTCAGAAATGTGTTGTTTTGATGTGGCAACTAAATACAGCAGCTGAGCTACAGTGCTTGCTGCTCCGTAAAAGCTGACTGATACACTTTTTTTTTTTCTCGCAAGACTTCGGTAATCTTGAATTGTTTACCTTTGAACGATTCATAACTAGCTCACATTTTAAAAGCTTATAGAACAAACCCATGATACTCTATATACTCGATACAGCAGTAGCCAGACCCCCTCTATTTAGAGAATTCAACTACTTTACAGTGCAACACAGGTTGTTTCACCATAGAAAACCCAATCAAGTCTAAAATGCTAACAGAATGTCATGACAGCATTTATATAAATCAATATTAAGGCTCTTTTTGTGTTTATAAACACAGTACTATGGACTATGAACACAGCATTTTAAGCCTGGTAAGTTAATGAGGAAAACGACCCTTTTGAGTTGGCTTTTTCATTAAGAGCAGCTTAAGTGTGGAATGAGTTACATATACATATAAGAGAATGTGTTTTTCTGTACCTGCCCAAGGGCTATGTTAAAATTAACCAAGGTGACTAAAGATGCACATTTACAGAAATGCACAGCCTGTTCCTGGAAACCTAAACATGTCAAAAAAACTTATATCTGATCTACATCAGATGTAAACTAAAAGAAGGGTGAGTGTACATGTACCAATTTATTGCACAGCCTGCTGCAGTCACAACTCATCCCTGGAAACCAAGAGGACTTAAACAGTATCCAACTTCTGGATAAATCCTTTCATTTACCAGGTAATGGGTTTTGGTTAATATTGGTATTACAAAATGAAAGATACATTTCAGTGTATATTTTCCAAATTACAACAGCAGTTAGCTCATATTTGCATACTGATGAGTATATTTCTTGCACATTAATGAATGTTTGGCAGATATATCATTTATATAATGAAGCAGGCTGTCAAAAGGATGTAATTGGTATTAAAAATAAATATACTGGAACATGACTCCCATTATCCATTTGAAAAAAAAACCAAAACACTGATTTAGCAGCTTTTTAGCGCATAATGCAGGACGGTCACTCTAGTAGGCGCTCTCTCTCTCTCTCTCTCTCTCTCTCTCTCTCTCTCTCTCTCTCTCTCTCTCTTTCAGCGGCATGTGCATGTCACCGTGGGAACGCTTCTGTCGGAATCCACAGAATCTGTTACCATAGAAACTGTGTTCTATAATAGCTACAGTCACTGAGTTTGTATTTATGCAGTCTGGGAATTGTATCGCACCCCTACTTTCTGTGAAGAGTGCCTCAATATTTATTTAGCCTGCAATTTATAAAAAGCAATATTTAAGATTTATCCTGAGCCAAGATGTGCTTTTCTGCCAGTCGTGCAAGCGACAGAATTCCAGCCACATCTGCACTACAGCTAAAACTTGAGAGGCTGAATTTTCTCTACAACACAACCTACCAACACCTGCATATCAGAGGGAAGTGCCACAGTCAGTATGACAATCTTGGAGGAGGAGGAGGAGGAGGAGGAGGGGGAGGAGGGCGGGTGTGATAACATTGCTCAGATATTTGCATCTAAATGCAAAATATGCATAGTTGATCCATTTTAAGCACACTTTCTAATTGTCAACTGACACACTTTCACCTATTTATTAATATACAGTGTTACACAATTCATTGTGATGAGCATCACATCATCTTGTGTTTCTGTTCTGCTGTGACAATATGACAGTGACACACATATATAATTTTGCAGACACCTGTTCATATAACATTTCTTCTAAAATAAACGATATTAATAGGGTGATTGTCTCCTTTGCTACAGATTTGATTAGTTCTGGAGCTCAAATGCCACTCCAACCCATCCCAAAGGTACTGGACGGAGAATTCTCTGGACGGAGGCTTATGTGAGGCTGCTCCAGGGCATCCCGTCCTATTGGCAGTGCTTTGTTTGTGTGTTTGTGTGTAAGTGTGTGTATGTGTGTGTGTGTGTGTGTGTGTGTGTGAGTGTGTGTGTTGGTGGGGGTCTTGTGCTTATCAATTAGTGGGGGCCAAATGCCTTCATAATTATAGGAATATCAGGAACAACTGTAGAATTGAGGACATTTTGCTGGTCTTCACAGATAAATTAGCTGCTTTAAGCACAAATTCAACTAATTCTGGGGGGGGGGGGGGACAATGAAATATAAGATGCATTTTGGTTTGTGATAGGGTTAGATTTGTAGGGTTAGATTTAGTATTATTCAGTATTCAGTATTATTCAGCCACAGTCAATTAAATGTCCTTACAAACATAGTAATACCAAACTGTGTGTATGTGTGTGTTTGTGTGTGCAGGTGGTCTTGTATTTGTCTATTAGTGAGAGCCGAATGTCCTCATAATCATAGAAATGTCAGAAAAAAAACTCTAGAAGTGAGGACATTTTGCTGGTCTTCACAAAGAAATGTGCTTTAAGGACAAATTCAGTTGAATCTGGGAAAAAAAACCTAAATGAACAATAAGATGTCTTTTATTGGGCTAGATTTAGATGTAGATGGGATTTTATTCAGCTACAGTTTCACGTGAGTAAATGAAATGTCGTCACATATGTAGGCATACCAAACTTTGTGTACATGAATGTGTGTGCATACGTGAAACTGAGTGCCTCTGTCAGCACTGGGTGCATCTTAAAGTACCTGAAGGAGCGTCTGGACACTTTTGGCCATTTGAAGCTGTGCGTAATTGCAGACACCCTGGACACTCAGTCCTGTGCTGATTTTCAGCTTTGATAGTTAAGAGTTGAGAAAGTGAGGAAGATGAAAGCATAATGAAAGGTGCATCTGCACCTCTGAAGGACCCCACGGAAGCCTGAAGACGCTGATGTGAGAGATAAACGTGAGAGATGAGCGCTTGGCCCCGTCCGCACAGGTTTTGTGTGTGTGTGTGAGTGTGTGTGTGTGTGTGTGTGTGTGTGTGCGTGTGTGTGTGTGTGTGTATGTGTGTGTGTGAACAGCAGCAGCAGCAGCAGCAGACTGGTCGCCAGTCCTTCGCCTCCGTCCGTCCCAGCTCACTCCCACCGTCTGCCCACCGGCCGCCCCCTCAGAAAACTCGTGAAGATATGCAGTTCTGGGGGAAGGGAAGGGGCACCGGTTTAACACGGAGCAGAGGCAGGCAGCAGGCTCACACAGCAGCTCACACACACGCTGGAACTGGGGGGCAACACGCACCAGCAGCGCGCCTATGGAATTAATATAGAGGGGAACAGTGCAGCCACGGTAAGACTGAGATGCTCTGAGTATAAAGTGACTCTCCTTGTGGACTGCAAATGCTTTCACTGCCTTGCCATTTGATTCAGTACACTGATGTTTTATTTTTTGCATTTCTATAAACCAGGGTTGCATTATGGAGCTTGTGTTTTGTTGCACACTTTCAATATCGGATATACTTTCAGAGCAGCAGAGTGTCAGACACGCAGGTCTATATTCTTAAAGAGATCTTCAAGCGTTTCTTTGATTTCATTCAGTTGTATAATCGGAACCCCCCACTTCCCCCGCCCCTCCACCTCCACCTCCACCCCCTACCCTGCATCAGATCTGAGCCAGAGCCACCAATCCAAGAACTTAAAAAAAGGTAATAGAACCTTGTGGATATATTTTGGACCTCCAGATGCTTTTCTCCAGGGCTGATCCGCAGGTGTGCTATATTTAGAATCGTGTGTGTTTATGATGAAGGGTTTGGAAACGGTGCTGATGGGAAGGAGGTCCAGACCGAGGGTTAGATGCTCGTGGTGGCAGCTGAGAGTTCTGCAGCCCCACATGGAGATCTGGAGGCTGCGCCTGATGGCTCGAGTGCTGGAATGTGTGCTCTGGGTTACATAAGATTTCTGTCCAAAAACAACCCCACAAAATCATGTTAAAAATCTGAATAAAAAAGAGCAGTGTAAACACAGCAGACCTGCGAAATAAAAATGCTGCAGATGTGTAAATGAATATGGTCTTTTATGGCTGTGAAAGCATCTGCACTGTTTTAGGTTGGCTTTTATGAATTAGGTCTTCAAACTAGAATTTTTTTACATCACCTGCTCATGACAAGAATCCTTTTTCCATTCTTTTCTTCATTAATCAACGGATTACGTCAGAGGCACAAACTGACGTAGGGAATGGATCCCACATTTGACACTTTATGACTATAAATAGCATTAGATGCAATTATATGTGCTGTTTACTGTGTTGTGTGGTCTGTTTAAGTGGTTTATTTATTAGAAACAGTTTTAGCCCAGATTCTCTTATTCAGCACCTTGGACAGTGATACTGATGTGAGCCACAGGCCTGATGGAAAAGAGCAGCGACTGCTTCATTCTCCCATCTTCTGTAAAACTACACATGGCACATAGGCCAACAGACACAGGAAAACACACTCAAATAGTTAACAAATGCTGAAAATAAAATAGCTACCTCTGGCAACAAATACAAATGTAGGTAATTACGTTTTGTATTTGCAGAAAGAAAAATGTTCAAGGACATTTTTTTTCTGTGATGTAGCCATACAGGGCATGTATGTGTGTGTTAATCTGTGAGCACATTGTCAACGACCCTGTGTCTGTAGCATAGTAGAACATTTCACACCACATTTGCTTGGTTCTGTCAGTTTTAACTGCAATGTTCAGGATGGTTTGGTACAACAATTACATGTAGTGCTACATTACTAAGTTTTTGAAATGTGAAGTTTGGTTCCCAGTGTGGATCTATAAAATTTTGCAAATATCGTGAAGAACAGAACTGTTGTTCCATAATGCAGACATTCCAAACATGCTGTTATCAGTATTTGCCTCTTGAGTGAATAAAACATAATGGCATTAAACATTAATAACATCTATTTAATTAAAATTTTGGTGATTTATCTTGCATTTTCTATATTTGTTGATGGCTATCCATTTAACCTGTCATACCGTACTGTTCAGCCTCAATACCTTTAGTTGAAAAACCTAATCCGTGGTGAGAAACAAGATTGGAAATACTCTTTTGTTCCTAGATTGCAATGCCTACCCTGTCCAGAATAAAAAGCATTTTTATTTCACAAAGCAATAATATGATTTCCGTAGACTGATGTGGAGAAGGAGAAACGACCTAGGATTATTTATAGGAGGAAAATAGGCTTAAAGTAGTGGGGTGGCAAACATAGTCCTATTTAATGGCCTAAAGTTCTTTAAAACATCTTCAGGAAACAAGCAGCAGAAGAAGAATTGACAGAGGAGAAGAAAATAAATGTGTCCAGGTTGAACAACTGAAACACAAAATATGGTTATAAAGTGATCATTTCATTTATTGAAGGTAAAATCCAACACCTACTATCTATGTTAAAAGTATTTACCCCTTAATTAGTCCATCAAGCAATTAACCAAATGTAATTATTAGTATCTGCAACTAGAGAAAACAAAATAGTGGGTGAATCTTCCCAGAAGCAGACAGTCCACTAAAATTCTTCCAAGAGTGCAGTGACGTCCCAACAGAAACCAGGTGAACATCTAAGTAACTGAAGGCTGTGTGTCCCTCAGATAAGGTCAGTGTTCATGATTCATGATTCCACCTTTGGGGAAAAAAAGGCATTCGTGGTAAAGCTGCTAACAATTACTAACCAAGAAGAATATAAAAAGGCTTATCTCACATTTGTAAAAAACACCTTGATGACTCCAAGACATTTAGAATAATGTTCTGTGAACTACTGAGTCATACGTAGAACTTTTTAGGACCCCTGTTACATTATGTGTAAAGCTATCACAGTATTTCACAATAAAAACACTGTCAAACATGGTGGTAGTGTGATGGTGAGATAAGGCTTTGCTGCTTTGGTGCCTGGGAAAATTGCCATAATTGACCACAGCATGAATTCTGCTGTCTACCAGAAGATGTCCAGAGGAATGTCATTATCAGTTTGTGATCTGAAGTTCAAACACAACTGGATTATGCAGTGATTTGAAGCACAAAAATGAGTCCACCTCTGACTCGCCTGAGCAATGTGATCGCCTGTTATAGGAAGTTTAGTAGGAAATTACTTTTTCAGGTAGTTTGCAAAACTTATTTTCTTTAACGAGAAATTATCATGTTTCCTCAAGTTCTCTTGGTCTTATATTACATTTTGTATGAGAATCTTAAACTGTAGTTTAACAAATATGCAAAAATAGAGGATATCAGGAGGGGATGGCATGGAGTGGAGGTGAAATACTTTTTAATTGCACTGTATTGCCATGAATGGAAGTTCACTTAGAGGATATTTCTAAATGTACTGAAATGTGATGGAAGCTTTTTTTTTTTTTTTTTTCTGGAGACGGGGCCCAATAATGATAATGGAATAGCCCCCTACTACTTGATCTCGATGCTAGAGAGAGGGGCTCCTTCCCCACCAGCATCTGTGCTCCCTCTTAAAGTAGCATTATCCCAGATGAAAGGACTCATCAGACATGACTGGTCCCTTTAGCCCTTTTAGACAGTGAACCCCACCACAGCGACAGTAGTGGGAACTCATACAGGAGCTTTACCAGCAGACACTGTTCATACAGGCTAGAGTGTGGCACCTTTGAAAGGCAATGCATATGCATGGAGCATCGAGACATAATGAGCAAAACAGCGGGCAGGAGACAGCCTCTGAGCTTTTTGTTAATTTCTAACAATGTGTCCACCCACGCATTCAAACTCCCCCACCAACCCACAACCCACAACCTCGACCGCAGCAAGGAGAACCGGCATCAGTCAGTTTCATAAGATGTGCATGGGGAGGGGAGGTGAGAGGAGGGGAAGAATCGCAAGGCAGCAAAGTGTAAAGGAGGAGGGAGGGCTGGGTTTCAGAGGCATGAGGATGAAGACTTACGGTTAATTTCTTTTCTCTGTCGTCAGGACACCAGGGAGAATTGTATACGGCTCATCCCTGTCAGAACGTTCAGCTTGTCATTTACACCCCCCAGTGCTGTTTACTGAGTGTTTCAATTAAATGTAATAAGAAACCCCTCTGCTGGAGCTCATCACTCCTGGTGTGAGATACCTACTATTGCCTGATATTGATTCATGTTAAACACTATCCCCTACTGACATGCACACACACACACACACACATACAAAGGTCAAACAGGGACACAGTGAGCATGAAGCATTGGCTGTGAGAGAGAAATAGAGGGAGTATCGAGAGAGTGAGAGAGAGGAGAGTACAGAGCATCTCCTCTCCTGACTAGACCAATTGGGCCAATTCATTCTGCTTGAACAAGCCACCCAGACAAACATCACAGCAGTGACACAGGCAGCTCCATCCTTATCCAATATAACCCTGTAATACAGCATGTGTTTACTGGAGTGTGTTTTAGCAGAGCAGAGGATCAGCAGGTCCTCTGAGTTGAATTATTACAGCCGAGAGCCCAGAAAGCTTTCTGCCATCATTTAAACCAGCACACTGAAAGAGAGAGAGAAAGCACTCACCCCTGCAGCAAATTAAAGACAAGAGCAGGTCTAAATAGAGGTAACTGAGATTGCAAGATGAAATTGAATTGCTTCATTGTGGATAGCTCATAAATGTTTTCACCAGAGCCCTTGTTTCACAGTCCTGATCCGAGCTCTTTCTAAAGATGACTCATCCATGGAGCTGGTGTCTGCGACCAGAAAAAGACTTTCTTTAACCTCAGGTTCTCAGAAGAAAAAGACAGTTTTCTTAACTTGGTGCTTGCATCTAAGATGCACACTGTTGTTCCTCCACCTCTCTTTGTCTCCCTCTTTCTCTCTTTCTCTCCCTTCTTCTGTGCATATCAGTATGCACAAAAGTGCTCCACCAGCTTGCTAGGGTTGAGCATGGTGTGCAATCACAGGGAATGAGTAATGAGGAAACTCGGCTCAGCACAGCCTGGGTCTCAGGTCTCAGTCGGAGATCGGATCTGCCAAGTCTGGATCCACTCAATGGACATGTGGGAGTGAGACAGAAGAAATGCAGGTACACCATAGCCTGTAACTCACAAACACACACTCAATCCTCTGACAAAATTCTTCTCAGTCCCCAACAATGGTTGCCATGTTCCGGACCTGGCAGCAGAACAGAGAAGAAGCGAAGGAACAAGACCTTAGAGCCTTTGAATCAGGATGGGAAGTGCTGAGGGTCCATCATATCCAGCAGAATCAGTATAAAGGTGATCTGCCGTCAACTCAACATGGAAACTGGGCAAAGTAGTTTGTAGAAAAATGAACATAAAACAGCAGCTTTTCTGTCAAGTCTGCCTTCAGTATTCTAAGATGACAGGTGTTCTTTCTTGGTTATGCCTTTTAAAAATTAAGAACCAATGCAAATGAAGAGCTGAAGAACAAGGAGAGTGTAAGGTGTTCAAGTAGAGCCAGTAACATTGAAGAAATATAAAAGAATGCTATTACTTCCTAGAAGATTCTCTGAACCTCAGATTTAAAGTGGGAACCACTAAAGATCTGAGGCAGTAAACCACTGTGTTTCTTGTCATGCTGGTGGGCTTCTACACCCTCCAAAACCAAAGGGAACATTCTGCATCCCATTACATATGCTTTAAGAAACACTTTTTTAGGAAAGAGGTGACAGATGTGTATAGCTATGATTGAAAATTCACAATGGTGGATGGATTTTCAGATGAACTGTATTGCGCTGTACAGGCATTGGACCAGCAGATCCCTTTCCTCTCTCCATCTTCCGCCGCCACATGGAAATCTATCTGCACAAGCACACAATGATATGGTGAAATGACATGCAGACCACTAGTTTCACTCTGTCAGCCTGTATCAACTTCTTACCATCCCTCACACTCCTAGTGTCCTAGCACTCGATTTCCTTGCGACAGGAGGTTGTGCATTCTCCACATGGTGCTTGTATAACTCTACTGGACTTATTTTGGTCACAATGAATTTTAAGTCAGTCTGAATAAAGCTGCACTATGAATAAATCCATAGTACTGGAACACACTATGTCTTTGTATCTTTCTATGTCTGTCTGTTTCCCTCCAGCCCCCTCCCTTTCTCACTGTCTTACTTCCACCCCGCAGTGCTGTTGTAGTAATGCTTTCCTAATTACCACATCAAGCTTGTGTGTGTGCAATGAGCATCTCTCTCTGCTTTCTGTTTCACAAACAAAGATTGATGGGAGACCCTCGGTGCTGTGCACAATATGTGAATGCTGCCTTTATTGCTTTGATCATCATAATCAGTGCTTTGACTCACCCCACGGCCACAGACAGCTGTTGGTTCATTGTCAGATAATGCTGTGTTAATGTGGCCATAGCAGAGGGGATATTGATAATGAGGGCAGAATATATAACCATATCACTGAAATTTTGTCTCCCAGTCCCTGCAGGTGGGAAATGACAGCTTTTTTCTTTGTTTAACTACATAATTTAGTATGCATGATTCTTAATGTTGCACTGCAGTTCTGCTTCTTATCTTGTCTGTTAATTAAATATATGTTTGCATGTTTTTTTTACAAATGGATACATCTCATCCATGTTAGTTTTAACATTTGCTTGGGTTTAAATTGTATTCAAAAGTCAATTTGTATTCTGTTAGTCAATAATAGGATAATATTATTCTTCCTGTGACTAGGTGATAATATCATTGTTTCTGTTTAAAGAATCTACAATGGTATGAAACTATATTAAGATTCTTGAATGTGTCCCTGGCAGTCACGCACGGCATTCTTCAGCCTCTTAACCCCATTAAGCTACCACCAAATGATTTCATGTTTTCATTAGAATTGCACGACATGGGTTGTTTTCATTAGAATTGCATGACAACCCATGGGTTGTAAAAGACCCATGGGGACTTTTACAACCCATGGGTCTTTTCAAGTTAATATCTGTTAAATTATGAGCCATTGTGAAGAAGTGAACTTCGAAGTGATTTCGAATCTGATATTAGACAAATAACCTAAAACCCCTAAAAATAACAAAGTACCCTAAAAATGTTATGCATCCTATATACAAATAGCTGCTTCGATAAGAAGAGATATTTATTGCTGACATTTGACCGTGAATGATTGCCCTTTCTTATTTGATCGGTGGGATCATACAGTTTTATAAATGGCATGTGTTAGGAGTATTTAATAATTCACAGTTCTTGAAATGCCTGAAATGCAACTGTCGCATACCAGGGAATGCAGCATCTGTTCTACAAGCTTAATATTTAGGCCAAGTGTCTTTTTAAAGGATGAAACATTCCATCCAGTGTTCCATTTTAAGAGAGGTATGTGTATAGAGGATGTGCATAAAGAGTCTCTGATCCTGCTTCAAATAATATTTTTACTCTGTGAGAATTGTGTAGTGCTGGAGCTTCACTGAGTCGGATGAATGCGAGCAGTGGTATAATTGGACAACCATACTTCTCTTTATCACGCTCTGCAGACTGCAAGGCTGCTATTTCAAAAATGAGTTTATAAGGCCTTTTTATCTGAGGACTCAAAATCACATTATTCTCTCCTTTAGTGCAATGTCACAAACAACTCACAGATAAGGAAACTCCCTAAAGTACAGGGACAAATCCTTGAATTGCTTTCTGTAAAATATGATTTTTTCTTCTCACTACAGGTTGTCCAGGACTGAGCTAAAGATGTGCAGGTTCTGAAGAAGAGGAAGGTGAGCGAGCAGTTAGTACCATGGGTGACGGGGGAGCCCTGCGTACAGAAGGGAATGCCTTGCTGAAGGCTGTCTTCCAGGGCAAGCTTCGGCTCACGCGTCTGCTGCTAGAAGGGGGAGCGTACATCAATGAAGGCAACGAGCGAGGGGAGACACCTATCATGGCTGCTTGCCTGGCAGGGTATGATGACCCACAGTCCCGGCAGAAAATGGTGCGGTATCTGCTAGAGAAAGGTGCTGACCCAAATATCCCTGATAAATCAGGCAGGACTGCCTTGATGCATGCCTGTGCGGAGCACGCAGGCAAAGATGTGGTGTCACTGTTGCTGGAGAACGGAGCAGACCCAAGTCTTAAAGACTACTCTGGGTCCTCGGCTCTGATGCATGCCATCAACAGAGGTGACAGAGAAACCTTGCAGGTCCTTCTAGATGCCTGTAAAGCAAAAGGCAAAGAAGTGATCATTATAACCACTGACACCTCTCCTTCCGGCACCAAGAAGACGAAGCAGTACCTGAATTCTCCACCCTCACCAGGTGTAGTCGACAAAATCTCACCTGCCTGCATGTCTCCATCAGAAGTAGAGATCCGCACTTCAAGCTCTCCTGCTGGAGAGGAGGAGGATGGCATCTTCAGCTTTGCTCTGACCTCCGCCCTACCTTTGCCCTCCAACAGGCCACCAGGTGAGAGGAGACCACCACCTCGTAAACTCCTTAAAAGGCTGAACTCGGAGCCCTGGGGCTTGGTAGCTCCAAGCGTTTTGGCTGAGAGAGGGGAGCGAGTGGAGAGCGACCTGGCAGAAGAGGAGAGGGTGTCGTCTGAGATGAACGGCCTTTCAATCTCTGGCCCAGGCAGACCCCTGCTCTCGCGCAGACACAGCATTGAGACACATGACCCCTGCTCCCCAAAGCTGATCGACCGCTCCTGCTCGGAAGACTGTGCGGCATTATGTGGCTCCTCCTGGGCTGATAAAGTCCAGCAGCATCAGTCGCTGTACCGCAGAAACACAGCGCCCGAGTCACAAGAGAACGCCAGCCATCCTCCAGGGGGGACTCGCGCACTCCCTCACCCTAAACTCACCCGCATGGAGCATTACGAGTCAGACACACACTTGTGTCCTGAGTCCATTCCTGGTTCTCCAGACTCTGGCCGTGTATCCGTGGAGCGCCGCAAGTACAACGCCTCGCCACTGTCCCTGCTCACCAGCTCCTCTCGAGAGTCGCTGGAGAGCATTCCGAACTCAGTGTCTCCCATCACTATGAGGAGAAGGCCCCCGGGCCTGCTGGAGCGCAGAGGCTCAGGCACGCTCCTCCTGGATCACATTTCACACACACGACCTGGATTCCTCCCTCCACTAAATGTCAACCCCCAACGGCCCATACCAGACATCCGGGCTAATGGAAAGCCCACCTCACCTGTGCACTCCAGCACCAAGATCCTGCTACCTGTAGCTCCCTCATCACCAAAGCGTGGATTAGACTTCAAGATGAAGAAGAAGCTGTTGAGGAGGCACTCCATGCAGACGGAGCAGATGAAGCAGCTCTCTACCTTTCAAGAGCTCCTGGCAGAGAAAGTCATGGAGGTCAATGGAGATTGAGTCTCAGATATATAACTTCATCTTATAAAGAGAAATTCACCTCAAAATCAGATCACAAGACCACTCTTAACGCAGAAACTATGATCAAGGAAAAGGCTAATGTTAAAAATGAATGACTTGCAACAGTTAGTATGGAGTAATGCTAATTACAAATAGCAAACAATTAGCATTTTTCAAAGGACATGCTAAAGGATGGTTACCAGCTTCCATTCATTGCTTGACATATTAGCATGCTCCTTTACATCCACACCAGTTTTGTTTATTTTTGGTTTCTCCTTTTTGATGAAGGGTTACTGTCGTTCAAAATGTTTTATTTAAGCACTTTTGTTTGATTCCTTTTCAGTTTCCTCTTTCCTGACATTAAAAGTGACAGCTGGGATCTACTTCTGCCAAAATGTTAGTTAGGCTAATGCTGCTGGTTGAGTGAAGCATCATCAGATGAGTCACAACAGCAGCAGCTCTAGCATGTAATATGGGTACACCCATTACCAACAAAGTCACTTTACTATGGATTTCTTTAATAATTTGTCAATTTGATGATTTTAGCCATTTCTGCTTTGTTAAGTTGTTAGAGGCCACTGAAAATGAAAAACAAAATCCATCGATTGAAACTACTGCAAATTGTAGGAGTGGAGATTGGACGGTGTATGTATTGTTTTAAAGTAAAAAAGAAATTGAAGTGCAATTCTCAACTCAGAATCCCAAAGAAATTCCATGAAACCCATTCATGTTTACTGTACCAAAAGAGGGGAAGGCATGGAGAACCTGAATGTGAAGGACACGGTTGCTGTGCCTTGTGTGCAAAAGAGGCAGAGCGCACATGTAGATAATGTACAGATTTCACAGGCAGCAAAACAACAGTTTGTGTTTCAAGTATTTTGTGTGCAATATTCTGTGCTGCGAGATCTCTGGATTCATATTATCGTGGTGAACGTTGGGTGATCATTATATTTGCAGCACGACAAAGTAATCTGCACTTCCGGGGAACATCATGGTGTGCTGAATCAGAGTCAGTGAGCGGAAACAACAAAGTTAGTTTACTCTCACAGAGAGAAAATACACTCATTTGAAATTAAATTACTTTCAGCGTAGTGTTTATCAGTGTCAAGAAAGAAAACATATATACAAATAAACAAAACCTAGTTTAACAAAGCTTAACATGTGGCTGATAGTCTTGCTTCTGTTTTATTAAAGTTCGATTTAAGAACTTTCATTTAGCCTCTGTTCATTTATATCTGTGGATACAAATATATGTACTTCAACATGGAAAAAACAGAGTAATATTTTTCTATGCCTGTGTGATGGGACTCATTTTTCATCTTCTGTCATCTTTTGTTTTCAGCATTTCCAGTGAGAAAAGATATCATTTCCTCTTTTGCTGGGGCGGAAATGATCGCAACCTTCAGCGTGGCAGTTTTGCCATGAGAATATTATCCCAGGATATTTTAAAGAGAGAGAAAGGGACCTTTTTTAAATGCATCAGGTGTCACTTTGTATTTTCATTTGAACACAGTCTGATTACTTACACTACATTCTTTTCTTACGTGGTGTCTTACCACTATTTATGCCTCATCCAAGTCTCTCCTGACGCTCCACAGAGCAGTGAGGAGTTGCACTGAGTTCAATCTGTTTCTGGATATCTTTATAAAAGAGAATACAACAACCTGCTGTACAAAAAAATTAATCCCAGTAAACTTGTATTAAATTGTGCTCAGGTATGTCTGAACAGACCCCCAAAATAGGAGGAGGGTCTCCAGTTGTTTTAGTCGCAGTACACACAGGCCATGGGTCATGGCGTGCTGCTAAGTTGCTAAGTTGTGTGGGTGATAGGAATAGCGTTACTGCACATCCAAGTGTCTTACCTTGCGTGTATCAATTGGGATAGCAGTTACAGTTATCAACATCTAGTTTAATGGATTAAATATTTATTGTAATTTTTGTATGTTTGATGTGGTACACTGGTTAAAAAAATGTACTAAACTGAATACGTAATCGCTTAAAAAATTAGACTTTTGTGTTAGCAGAAAGCCGTAGGGATGGCAGGCACTAGTGTTTGTGTAGCACACTGCACAACACAATGGGAATTAGTCTCATATTCATATGAGACATTTATGGTGCTTTGAATAAAGGCATGACTAAACCAATATATTCGTCTCTCATGCTGTTCTTTACCGTCGTGTTATCTCAACAGACTACACGATGAAATGTCATAGCGAGAGAACACAGAAGAGAATCAACAAGAAGAGGAGATGGAGAGGGTTTTCATCTTATGAGGATAATCTAATACTATCACAAACTCTATCTCAGCTTCAGAGAGCTTTATCTATCCTCTGTTTGTAAAGGCAGCGGATCAGTCGACCCCCCACTCTGAGTGTGAGACTCAAACATCCATACACAAGCAGGGGGCTTCTATAAGCAGGTACACACAGGGGCTGCACATGAACATCGATCCAAGTGTACAGAGGCAGAACTAAAGCAAAGGTGGGGAGCTAAATACAGAATTTAGCCCCCCAACCCTGGTCCAGCATTCTAAATCTCAGAATCTCAGAATATTTTTAGAATACAGTACAGAAATGAATCACCCCTATATTCACATTTTGTTGTGTTGCAGTCGGAAATGAAGACATACACAAAAAATCTTTTTCCAGCTATATTTACTTAATGCAACTTACAACATCCAAGTGAAAGATATGACGGCAACAGATCAGAAAAAGCTCAAGCTTAGATTGGTTAATGAATGTTGGTGGACTGCAGTCTTTAAGTCAGTATACAGATTTTCAATAGGATTTAAGCATGAGCTCTGACTAAGCCAGAGGAAAAAGGGATGATGGTGGCGGCCTAGTGGGTAGGATCCTTGCTTCTGGACCAAGAGGTCATGGGTTCAAATTCTACCTTCAGCATACCAGCAAGACCCTTAACCCCAAGTTTGCTCAGGGAGACTGTCCCCTGTAGTTAGGGCATGGAAGTCACTTTGGATAAAAGCATCTGACAAATACTGTAATGTAAACAAAGACATTGACCTTTTTCGTCTTCCCCACTGTATGGTCAATTTTGCTGCATACTTTGCCTCACTGACAGCAGGTTCTAATCAAGGTTCTAATCCATTTTTCCTTCTATCCTGTCAAGTCCCCCAGTTCCTGCTGCAGAGAAACACCCCCACAGAAGGATGCTGCCACCACCATGCTTTACAGTAGGTATGGTGTTCTTTGGGTGGTGAGCTCCATTGTATTTCCACCAGGTGTACTGTTTAATTTTGGTCTCATCTAACTTTAACACCTTTTTGGGCTTGGCCTCGGAATCTTCACGGTGTGTTTTGGAAAAGCTCCGTTTAAACTTAATGTGGCCTTTCTTGAAGAGTGAGTTTTTTTGTTGCAACCCTTCCATTCAAGCCACATTAATGGAGTACTGGCGATATTGTCACATACACACAATGACCACTCTTTGCCATAAATTCCTGTAACTGCTTCAAAGTTGCCATAGATGTCTTGGTAGCCTATCTGACTAGTTTCCCCTTCTTAATTATAGATGCCACTGTGTTCCCAGGGATTAATAAGACCTTTGATGTTTTTTTGTATCCATCTCCTGAATTGTGCCTGTCCACAGCTTTATCCCTGGATTTCTTGCCACCCATAGTTGATTGTTTGCTCAGCTGGAATATCAACCACTGGAAAACTCCAGGAATAGCTGTTTTTATCCTGAACCAATCAAAACAATTACAGTTGATCATTAGTGAAAGCCATTTAGCTTGCTTTGCAATGGAGAAGGTGATTAGTGTACCTGATGAATGTACATGTATTTTTAGAAGGTGGTGGGGTGGGGGTGATCCTGTGTCCAACTAAGTGACTCTGGCGATTGACAATAAACTGCTGCTATCATATCTTTCACTTGGATGTTTTAAATTGCACGGATTAAATACAGCTGGAAAAAAAGTTTTTTGTGTGTATGTCTTCATTTCAGGCTGCAAAGCAACAAAATGTGAATATTTTGAAGGGAGTAATTCTTTATCTATACATATAGCACAGCTGAGAAATGTGGCCTACAGACTGACAATAACTTCATTCCAATCAACCCGCAGTTCCCTTAATACACATCCCCTGCTCAGTGTATAGGGGAACACACGATTTCTTCTTAGGAACTAGGTGTAATGGAATGAAACTAATCTGAAGTAGTGTCCTTCACTGTCTTCTGTTGCCAAGGCCACTTGAATGTACCGCAGAACACAGTGCACTATGTATCTGTTTAAGATGTAAGGTGCACACTGAATGCAGATTTGAAATGAACCTGCTTTTAGTGTATACATTGTAACTGAACAATGTGACAGTTTAATGCAACAATAAATCAATATAAATAGAAAACTAACAATAACAAATAATGGGGATTGTAATGGGGAATTGTGATTCACTGAAAAATGAGATGTAATTGTTGAGAAATTATACAGTTGCTGAAAACTATGAGAAAATTTGAGAAATTGCAGCCACTAAATGAGAAATTACAGAAAGATAGTAACTGGGATATTTTAGATGAACCAATGTAGTTCTGGGAAACTTAGTATTTATTAGCTTGACCCTTAAACCCAAACACTACAGGCCTGACTTTGGTAGGCCAGGAAGCTGTACACAGTGATAGTAGTCAATGTAATACAGTGTAGTTCTGTGCCAATGTCTAGTTATTTGTAGATTTGCTGTTTCAGTACGGTGAAACAGCAAATCTACGAATAACTAGACACTTTGCCCTGTGCTGCATATGACCACTGCAGAATCTCAGATAATAAGCAGTGTTGACTGGGGTTCAAGAGGAATGAAAGGAACTGGGCCAAGTAGTGAGATACTGAAAATTTTAATACAACAGGATGGAAGATAGCCTGAATCATGTCAGAGGAACGGAGGAACATGTTGTAGCTTGTTGTCGTGGTACCTTATGGCCTTGTTTGTTTGAAATTTAGCATCTATATGACATTATGAAGGAGATTACAAAATGTTAATCAGATTGGCCATTAATACAGGCATGTTCTGGCTGCTGAATTTTAATTGCTGTTAGTGGCTGTTTTTGTAAAGGAAACAAAACTGCACTGTAGGAGATTTAAGCAAAAACACACCAAGCATAAACACACCAAATTTCAAAATCTTAGCTTAAGCAGTTTTGGAGGTATTGAATTGTGCCTCTAAAATTTGTTCTGCTTCCAAAGAATGGGGTAGTGACACAACAGATTTTGTGAAGTTTGAACCACTGTGAAATGCTTGATGTTTGCATTGGTATGATTCACTGGATGGTGCTACTTCACTATTGAGTCATAAGGTGCCTACTAGAGGCCAGCGTACCATAGAAACGTCATACTTTTTAGCCAGGCAGTTGTCAAGCTAATGTCCAAAAAGAGCTTTGTACCAACATCACTTCAGAGGGGTATTAGCTCGAAGGGACACGCCCACCTAGAGACACAAATCTTTTATTCCATATAAACTCTGTATTACCACGACAGTCATAATAATGATGATAATAATAATAATAACTAGAAAAAAAATAAAATTCCTGAAGAAATTTTAAAAGGGCCTGCCGCCTGAAGACTCCTAAATCAGTACCAACCATCTCCTATATCGCTATAGCGCTAGCATTAACATAGCATTAATTTAATTGAGCGATAGTATTAGCATTAACATAGCCCTAGCAGTAACATTAGCTCAGTGCTAGCATTAGCATAGCGCTAACATTAACATAATGCTAGCATTACTATAGCACTAGCATTAACATAGCGCTAACATTAGCATAGCACTAGCATTAGCATTAATATAGCGCTAGCATTAGCATAGCGCTAGCGTTAACATTAGCATAGCGCTAGAATTAGCATAGTGCTAGCATTAGCATCAGCATAGCGCTAGCATTAACATAGCGCTAGCATTAACATTAGCATTGTGCTAGCATTAGCATAGTGCTAACATTAGCATTAACATAGCACTGACATTAGCATAGCGCTAGCATTAGCATTAACAACATGCTAGCATTAACATAGCGCTAGCATTAACATTAACAAAGAGCTAGCATTAGCATAGCGCTAGCATTAGCATTGTGCTAGCATTAGCATAGAGCTAGCATTAGCATTAGCATAGTACTGGCATTAGCATAGCGTTAGCATTAACATTAACATCATGCTAGCATTAGCATAGCGCTAGCATTAGCATAGCGCTAGCATTAGCTTAGCATTAGCGTGAGTGTGTGTGTGTGTGTGTGTGTGTGTGTGTGTGTGTGTGTGTTGGTGGACCGAAGCGTTTGTCCACATTGTTTTGTTTACAGCTCTGTCCCAATACTTTTGTCCATATTGTTCAGTTTAAACATGTGTGTG
>JBBIGA010000007.1:8481445-8493388 GCA_037576975.1 Alestes dentex
GCCGCGCCCAAACATGAACCCTGCACGAGGGTGAGGGGGCGTGGCTGACGAGGCCCGGACGTCATAGCTTTTTTAGTGGCAAAATATAATTGTTCATGCATTTTAGTGCTAAATTATTGAGAAAAATAAAATGTACTAAGTTTGTACATAAATATTAACGTAAATTCAGCTACATTCCTATATAAAAATTACTATGAATGTTTCGGTACTGTGGAGAGAAACACAAAGAAAACGCGTCTTGGGATGCTGAAATACCGCTGTACTGAGGCGGGAGGTTTGAAAGTAGCCAATCCGAGAACAGTATTTATTTCTCCTTGTTGCTGATTGGCTGGTGCCATTTGACGCATCCCTCGCTGTACTCAGAAGCGGGGGCTTGAAAGTAGCCAATCCGAGAACGTTATTTATTTCTCCTTGCTACTGATTGGCTGCTGCCCTTTGATGCAGCTGCAGTCCAGAATTTCCCCCGTGGAGCGTCTTAAGTGTTCTTGTGTTTTTCATTTTGTTCTTCTTAATGCCCTGTATTTTTCTTACTGTAAATTCAATTAATTCATTACTGTATTTACCTGCTTATACCAAAGAAAACGACAGCACATACCAAAGAACATGCACGTGCATGAATTATAGGAGGAGAATCACCAAACCGTGCTGGACACCAGCCCTCCAGGACCGGAGTTTGACACTCCTGTTTTACACTAGAAAAATAGGCATTATTAGGCATTTTATTTTACCACATCACAACACCACTGTTTTTCACTATATGCGGGTGCTCTTGGAGCGTAAACCCTGTGAAAAGCGGGAGGTTACTGTATACTGATTTGGGCAGAAAGCAATGAAGAAGATGAAGGAAATTAATATAAGGCCTGTGTTTAAAATCGCATCTTGTGTCAGACAAGTTTGAACTGAAATTGAAACAGTAACTACAAAGGCGTTGTTGATGCATTTCCTTTATTGTCTTTATTGTAAGCTTATTTACTGAAATTATATGGAGCAACATTTGTCCTGCAAGAAAACAGGTCTATTTTCTTCGCTCTGCTCAGTTTCCACATTCATCTTTACCATTCATAGCAAATACAGCACGTTGCTTTTGTAAGGAGAAATCATACAAAAGAAAGCGAAAAACCGAGACCAAGTTCTAGCCCTGGGGTTGACGGTCATAAATGGCCATTTCAAATGTGAAAGTACAGAGAGCACCTCTGACTGCCAGAGAGAACAGAAAGTTTCATAAGGTTGTCTGAGCCTTCCTAAATCTCCCAAACGTACATTTTAATGCACAACAACTTAATGGTCAAGGGGGAGGGGGGTTATAACTTAAAGTATCAACTTCAATACAGATAATTAAGTGAAATTTTGTGGCCACGTAAGTTTTCAAAAGCTCAGTAACAGAAGGACCCACGTGTATGAAGCACATATCACATAGTACAACCTATACAGAGGGAACGAAAATATACTCGAGAATAAATCAAAAGAAAAAAACTGTAATCTGGTACATTTTGTGTAGTACTACACATCGATCACATGACAAGATGACACTCACAATATCAATGGCTTTTGGTTTATCTATACAATGTACAACTGTGTTGATTCCATGTTTTGAGCCCCGAGGGCTAAAGAGGCATACTTACAGTACATTATTAACAATGTCTTCCATGCAAATAAGTATTTTTAATACTTGTTATAAGCTTAATATTCATAAAACCTTGACCAGTAAAGTAAGATACAGGGGGCATTACTGACAAAATGACAAATTTCTAGCAGAATTTTTTAAAGGTATTTTGTAAGAAATATTTTTTTAAAAATCAGCTTTACAGATACAAAGATAATTTTTTCCAACAAATCCTTGGGGCACGTGGTAGAATGAAATTAAACAAACGATGTCCTAATAACATACTATACTGTACAATTTTCTTTTTTTCCCCAAAAGAAATAAAAGAGAGAAATTTGAAATAGGTATTTCTCCATCATGGCGCAGGGGCAAAAGTCCTGTCTAAAAAATAAAACAAACATCTTCCCTGTGTCTCTTAATATTGCACTGGTCTCTTAAAGGGGCAGTGCATGAGAAATTCCTCCGATCAGTCAACTACACAGTGAAGAGAGGAAAATCCAACAAACAGCTCCTTCAAAATTCAAAATACTTACCAATCAAAGTGATCATTTTACTTAAATAGTATTTTAAGTCAGAGGTGGACTGTCATCAACTTCATTCTGACCATTTTAATGTTATGAGAAATAGTGCCTATTCATTTTAGATATAAATAACGCACGACCACGTGATCGTAAGTATGTGTGTGTGTGTGAGGGGAGAATGATCAGTCATGGACTGGAAGTTTAGAGGTTTTACAGATCTGGCTTATTCAAGCCGAGGAAAAAAAAATAACATCTGCAGAAAGAAAAGGAGCCCTAAAAACGATGCTGCGAGCAGTTTCCACGAGAACCTTCACGGACCAGAACGTTTACAAAAAGCCATTCAGTCTTTAAGAAATGGTGATTAGGTATTGCAGAGTCAGCTAAAATTAGCCAGGAAAACAAATCTCTCCATGTAAAGTGATATAATAAGGCTTGTTCGTTCAAATCCCATCTCCTTAAAAACACTGATATTTCTCAGGAAAAAGAAAAACACAATGATGTCCATTTAAATTCATTCAATTCAGATTTACAAAAGTCTTAATGCACGCAGCCCGGGAGATTGCCTCCCTTACTCTCTGCACATTACCCCAACACCTAACACACACATACACACACAGAAACACACACTTCCGAAATGCCAATGCTGAAATTAAAAACACGTCAGAACGGAAAAGCTCACAAATGTACAAAACACATCCACCTCCCCTCCACTCCCCCAACACACACACACACACACACATACACACCTGAAGTTGCGGTGGTGCGGAGGAAACAGTCACTGAAGACCAAAGGGGAAAGGGGTGTTGAGGAGAGTTTGCATACTTGCAGAGAGTGACTGGAGTCTTAGCACTTGCAGTCACTGATTGTGTTACACAGAAAGAATAGCTGGTAAGCAGACTGACAGGCACTGCATGCAACAGGGGAGAGGTCAGGAGTGTGTGTGTGTGAGGGGTGTGTTGGTGTGTTTGTGTGTGTGCGTGTGTGAAACAGAGGGAGACCACGTGTGAGTGAATTGATTATGGTAACTGTGTGTGTATGTGTGCGAGGGAGGGTTGTTTGGGTTTAGGTGTGACAGTAAAAGTTTATTTCTGTCCAGTGATGGACTGGGATATAGACCGAGGGGGGATCATGTCCAGCAGGTACTCGCGCTGTCTGTCCGCTAAACTCGACGACTTGTGACCTCCAACGGTGCCTGGACTCAGGTAAGCAATGTTAACTCCTACAGAGAGAGGGGGGGGGGGAGAGAGAGAGAGAGAGACAGAGAGAGAGATGAAAAGAGAGAGAGAGAGAGAGAGAGAGAGAGAGAGAAGGGGAGAGAAAGAGAGAGAGAGAGAGAGAGAGAGAGAGAGAGAGAGAGAGAGAGAGAGAGAGAGAGAGAGAGAGAGAGAGGGAGAGATAGAGAGAGAGAGAGAGAGAGAGAGAGAGAGAGAGAGAGAGAGCTTGTCACAGAATTTCACAGGCTGTAGTTCTGTGCTGAAAGGAGTGTAAAAAAGCATTGTATCCTAATCAACACAAATACATTTTCCCCTTTGATGCCGATAAATGCACTGCCATCTGTCGTCTGCGAGCCCTCAGGCCCCAAAAGACGGGATTTGTCAGTATAATGTGAAAGTATGTGGTTGTTTAAACCCTGTACTGCAGGGGCTTTGGTGACTGATGGATCACCAAGGATTAAGGATTTTGAATATCAGTACAATTTTTGAACATCCTGAGTATAGGACAGGAATTAGCTAAAACATTTGTGTTTTCGTTTACATTTCTGCCTACAGGTAAACAAATGTTTACGTGTGAGATTCAGCTGCCTAACCTACACAACCCAGTCAAACTATCTCCAGATCTAGTAGCAGCAGTACAGTAGCAGTATTGGGTTTCCTTAAAGAACCTAAGGCTAACTTGCTGGTGGTGTAAAACCACAAATCCCACCTCAACCAGCCCCTTACCAGGGATGCTGTATAGCTGATGACGGCTGTCATGCTGTGTCCGGCTGGAGGAGCTGGAGCAGTGTTTGCTGGTAATGCCCATGATAGCAGTGGGCAGTGCGAGCTGGGAGGCCTGGGCAAAGTTGGATAGCACACCCCGCGCTGAGCCAGAGCTTGCAGAGGACGCACTGCGCTGCACAGATGCTTGAGACTGAACAGTCTGCGACTGGGACGCCTGAACAGCAACACACAGGCACACACATAAACAGGTGTTGCTATTCAAGTGTTGCTATTCATTCATTCAAAGACAAGATGCAGTAGTGGTGACAGGACTGCCACTTTGTGTGGGCACTTCACAGCTGGGCAGAAGAATGAACTAGTAGTAACCTAAAGAGGCATCTTTCATGCATAAACCATGGAACCACAAAACCTGAAAATGAAATAAATACAACTTTGCACAAGAAGAATTAATGTGCATCATTTTGTTTTTTTTTTTTTTTACTTTTATGCTTTCAGATTTAATGTGCAACATTCAAAGCTGGCTAGCTGTTTGTTCATGTTTCACAGTCTACTTGTTATTTTGTGCTTTTGAATAAGCCATGTTCATGTTTTCGGGCTGTATGCGCTGGTGATAATCTCAGAGGAGGCTCTGATAATTAGTTCAACTAGAATCTTTTTTTATAAGTCACATATTTCGGTTTTGAAGAGCAATCACACTTCATATTTTTTCAAAAATGAATTTGCATGTACTTCCTCCAAGTCATATGAAGCAATATTGCATCTTTTTAAACTGCTGCTAATGCAACATTATAGGACAGCTCAAAATGCTAGAAGGAGAACACAGTCAAATTTGGAGACTGGAGACTGATCCGGTGATAATATGGCCAATGCTATACGGTCTTTTACATGTGATCACTGACGCGGGGCTTCTAAAAAGCAAATTGTATGTATGTGTTTTTATCTACCTGTCTGATGGTATGGTGTCTGATCATGGATTCAGCTTTGCTCACGCTGGCAGCAGACACTGTGGGACTGGTGGACAGGACAGCTTGCTGCTGCAACCGCTGCTCAATCTCCTACAACATGAAGAAACATACCCCCACAACAAACATTTGAGAATGTTCGATATGTAGCATATAAGAATCCTTATAGCAGGCCTTTATACAGTACAGTGATGAGCTGCAGCTGATTAGAAACCTGGGTTCCTTCATCTTTACCTGCTCTTGCTGCAGGGCCTTCACAAAGGCATTCTTCAGCCTGTTGGTGTGTTCAGCTTTTAGAGCCTTCTTCTGATTGGACGTCATGCATGTCTCGCAGAGGATGCGCCCGCCCTTCTCCTGCTTCCAGTGAGGGGTGAAGTCAGTCTTACACTGAGCACAAGCAAAGGGCTCCAAATGACCCAACGCTCCACGCAGCTTACCTACACATATACACACAAGAGTCACTTAATACAATGTATCTGCCTTCAGTATCTTGCTCATCATATTCCTGAATAAACAGAATATTTTTGTAAAAATGAGTTCAAGGTATGGCTTGAACCAAACGATTATTCAAGTCCCTTCAAAATTTTTAATGTTCATGGCTGGGTAAATGACTTTCTTTTAAAAGAGCTATGGTCACATTTTGTTTTTTAAGAAATGTAAGAATCTACTCAAATTTTACAAATGTCCTTTACATTCCATGTTTCAAGTTCAACTAGGCTGCCCACAAAGTCTGAAAATATAAAAATGTAACAGTCTATACTTGTGGCCTGACAGTTTTACCTCTCTTGAGAACACAAACCCACGAAGAAAGAACAAAAAGACTGAATCTACTGAAGTACCCCATTCCCTACCCCCTCGGCCCTATTCCCCGGAAGACAGGGCACCACCTAAACAAGAATATATTACGTACAAATTTATCAGACAGTGTATATAAAAGGCCCAACGGGGATCATAATAAAAAACTGATAAAACCACAAACAGACAACAAAAAAGATAAACTAATAATATTAATAATAATCAAATTTAAAATCCTTACAAGAGAAAAAGCTCAAAAGGTCCATAAAGTATCCTAAAGTAAAAAACCTAAATTAGGGCTACAACCCAGCACAGCTTACAACTTGTGACTTGCAAGCTTCTTGTTGAGCCTTCTGAAAGGCTAAGGGACCTGTGAGCCTTGTCCATTTTTATAGGCAGAGAATTCTGAGGCCGTTCTACCCAAGAGGGTCTCAATGACAGCTGAAACTCTGTCAGTGTATTACTGCCCTCCACATTCTCTGGTAAACCAGAAACCCCTGGTTCTCCAAGTCCTCTACTTTCGATTGTAAGTACTCTGCTACTTTTTCAGGTTGAAAAGCTTTGTTTGGTTGAATTGCCACGATCCTTTTTTCATTTTCATACAGTCAGTTTTCCATGTCTGAGACTCTCTCAGTTAAAACTTCCACTGAAGACACTGAAGTGGCAATTTCCTGGCTACCACTGAGGCAAGAGCCAATTGACCTAATTTCAGTCATAATAGTCACCGTATCAGGTTGGGGGTTAACATTAGCTTCTTTCACCACACCAGGCTTGGGAACATCTTTTCTTTTTGTTGCATCTCTGAGACAAAAAAATGGGACAAAAAATGGGAAAACGTTTGGTGCCTTTTGTGTCAGATATGTTCACACTGAGTTTAGACATAAAGTTTCAAAAGATAAAAGGAGGTAAAAACGGTTCTAAAAGCAGAATTTGGGGACAGAGCAAAAGCTTAGGCAGTCTAAACAGTCTGCAACTCCTGGAAGTCCTATCGAATATTGCCAAATATATTTGTTGGAGACCTATCGGGTAGGATTGAAAGTTGTGAGTGATCAGAAGTCAAGATTTCTCAGAAGAGGTATAAAATCAGGCTATTTCATTTCACACCCTAATGAACGGTGTTATTCGTGACAACTCCTACGTGAAATAAAGCAGAAATGGAAACAGCCAGATCCGGATGTCAAATTTTTCAGTGTTGATATAGGATCGCGTTTTCCCTTGCAGATCCTACTGGGCACCTCTCTCTGAGACACCTCATGCATATACAGCACAAAAATTATACAACCCTTATAATCCTCACCCTGGCTGTCGAGGACACACTGCACAACCTCCTCCAGGCCCAGCAGGTAGATGAACTCGGAGTTGGCGGCTGAGGGCAGAAAGTGGAGGAGTGGCGCTGGCGGTTTGGGTGGCGGGATCTCTAGCAGTGTCTTCTCCAGCTGTTTGCGTAGGGCCAGTTTGGCTGCAGCCTGACTGCTGGCCACGTCCTGCAGAGAGGTGGAGCTAGCGCTGGCCAGCGAGGATGATCCCACTCCACCTGCCATGCCAGCCACACCCACAGCCGGCATGTGCGGCAGGTTCATATAGATGGAGGAGGAGCTGGAGCGCTGGGGCACAGACACCTGCTGACTAGACGCCTGTAAAGCACACATGTATACATCTGCATTAAATTAACTGTTAACAGTAAAGTGTGGTTCCTTATAATCACCACTCACTGTTTCCACAATCAGAAACTGCTCTGGATTTACAAAGAGTGTACAAAGAAACAATGAAGAAAAAACCCCATCTATTTTCATTATATCGTTTCGTCCCGATTTATAGATTTTCCAAAATTGCTTATTGTACCATCCCTAACCACAAGCATGAATTTCAGATGGACTGCTTTTGCAGTTTAGTTCCCAAATATGAGCACTTTAACAAGGTTTACACAGTACATTAAACCTCTTATTTAAAAAACATGAGGGAAATAACATTTTGCTTGACATGGGCTCTTTAACACACACACACACACACACACACACACACACACACACACACACACACACACACACACACACTTTCTCTCTCTCTCACACACAGACACAGAGACAGAACCTGCTGGTAGCCAACGGTGCCGGTGATGGCAGTGGGTGTGCGCATGCTGCTGGGTTTGGGTTGCACTCTGTGGCCCTGCAGCTGGCCTGGGCTCGGAGCAACCACACGCTGCGACATCATCATTTGGGGCACGGAGGCACTGACTGCAGACCGGATAACACTCTGACCCTGAGGAGAGAAAAAGGCTCAGGGTAAATCATTTTGCATACATTAATGTACCATCCTGCTCCACACTGTGTTCTGAGAATGGAGTTTTGTGCACAGCCACAAGATGGCAGTCACAGTCTATGCATTTCTGTTTGGCAAACATTCACTACTTATCCACTTAATCCCAATCCACACTCACTGTCCACTTCACTGGAAACACCTACATAGTACTTACACTCACTACTCACTTTCTGAAACCCATCTACCTTACAGGTCCACCATACTGGTACAATTACACACTTTTGTCTGTTCTTATGTATAATTTATAACCCTTTACCCCACTCATCATGATCAGATTTTGGACCCAGCTGACCAGATATTACTGAAGCTCAACACTGATAAAAGGGAACAGAATGGGTAATATAAATTGTGAATGGGAACACATGGGCTACAGTCTCGAAATCTACACCAGCAAGATGGACCTACAAACTGGGTGTTTCTAAAAACAGTGGTTTTCTATTTGTTGTTTCTGCACAATTTTTGCTGCTGTCTACCTAAGCCACTGCATTTCTTTGATTGTTTTGCACACTTAGCAACACTGATGCTAGAGTACAGCATGTCATAATTCTGTATTCACTCACACTAGTGCTGTTACTGCTTCTGTACGCTGCACTGTATGCTGTCTTGTAAATTACTGCACTGTTGCTATTGTGTTTTTGCATTCTCACTGTAGTCTTGTCTTGCCTACACATGTGAGCCCTGTGTGCACAGTAAGCCCTGTGAGTTCATGAGTGTTCATCACCGTGTGAGGGCCTGACCTGTGCAGCACGGAGGTTCTGTGTGTCCGTGCTATGATGTCTGTGGCCAACTCCAGGGGGCAGCTTGGTGCTGGCCTGAGAGCTGTGGGCTGAGACGTGCACAGAGGAAGAACTGCTCTGGACCACAGACACCTGAGAGAAAGAGAAAGAGAGAGATACATGAAAAGGCTCTATCGCAATAAATCTGGAATTCACTGTGGGCCATAAGTATGGAAGCAAGCAATGATTTTTTTTAAATGTGTTAATAATATTTCATAATGAGCACAATGCAAATAAATATACTGACTGATAAAACAATGCATGACACGATGCATATACACACTGAACCGCTCTACCCGAAACACTGTGTACTGTGTAAATGGTTGAAATGACAATAAACCTATATGACTTGATTTGACTTGATAATTCAACAGTCACAGCATGTCAGTGAATATTCACTGGTCCATTCTAGTCACTATCAAGTTCAGGTCTGTTTTTAGAAGGGCACACGAACACATTTGTTGTATTATCTCTGAACATAAGAGTTTTAATGCACAAATAGAAACAAGGACTACATTTAGCTCAGTAGTACAGTACAGAGTGCAAGAATTACTTGTACTATGGTCCATAAAGGCTAGGAGCTTAACAAAGGCAGTATGTGCAATGAAATAAAACTTCAGCTTGGAACTCATTTTTCATATATTACATTTAATTAGTGGAATTAGCAAACCAGTAACAGACACAATAGTATAAGCTAATAATAAAGGAAAGTGTAACAGCCCAATATATCACAAATAAAAAAAAGCCTTGATTACAGTGCAGTAAGTTTTTTTCCTATAACCACCAAGCATTTATCATGGCTTTGAAATGTTTTAATATTTGATATTTCTGAATATTTAAACCTTAACAGCAAGAAAAATCATGCTAAATGTCAAAGTAATCAGACAGTTCTGGATAACCCTTGTGGATCAGTGGTAACGTGTAGAAAAATCATTTCATTAATTATTTCTGTATTCTGTATTCAAGGGACGCATTTTACAAAAACTGAGAAGTTCACGTCTACTGACCAGGAGTGGACAAACCTGTGCAACAGCCAATACACTACAGGTACTACAGTTTACTTAAGCATATGCACATAGTGTTTCTCCAAGCTGAGGCAACATTAAAAACCAAAAATATACATCCCACCTTCCTGTGCTTCTATAAATAAAGAACATGCCTTTGGCTGAATAAAAAAAAATGTTCCCCAGGCCTTAATAAGGCTAAACCTGTGAACTGTTATAATAAATAAATAAATAGAGGTGATGATAGACAGAAAGAAAACGAGAGAAAAAGAAATTGAGAACACAAGAGGAAGAGAGTGAGAGAGGAAAGAGAGAACAGAGAAAGAGAGAAAGAGAGAGAATAGGGAAAAGAGAGAAAGGGGAAAACAAACAGAAAAAAGGGAAAAGAGAAAGAAAGCAGAAAACAGAGAGTGAGCGACAGAAATGGGAGAAGATAGGAAAAGAGAAAGAAAGGGAAAACTGAGAGAAAGAGAGCAAGGAATAGAGAGAGAGAAAGGGGAAAACAGAGACAGACAGAGAGACAGAAAGAGAGAGACTAACCTTGTGGGAGAGGTTCTCCTTCTGTAGTTGAGACTGTCTGAGTTTCTTCAGGAGAACTAGGCGAGCCTCCTCCAGCCTCAGCTCCTCTCTCAGAGCCTTAATCACACGCTGGCGCTCAGCTACACTCTTCCCCTGAAACACACACACATACACACACTAGTTTTTCTACAATGACAGAAGACAAAGTGTTTATATGACACAATATGTCTCATATGTATCATGCATATGTGGGTTATTATGCAATATGAATTTAATCCCAATTCTCACTGTAACCTCAACAACCAAAAATAAAGAGTCTGGCTCTTTCACTTTAAGAAAATGAATCGTGGAGCTTTCTGTCCTCAGATTGTAAGTTATCCCTGCTTTTCCAAAAGCGTCCACATGCTGCAGCATTATAAAGGCCCCCTCCATGCTTTACCTTGAACATGTCTAGGTTTACAGGCTTTACTCTCTCCTCTCTGCCCGCTCCTTTGGGACTGGACGCCTCGTTGTCAGACAAGACGATCACATCAGGAGAGGGAGTGTGGCGCTCTTTCTCCACAGCACTGCCATCACAAATAAGATGTAATGTCATGTACAATGGAATCATACTTAGCATTTTGTTAGGTCATATACAGTGCAATGTAGATTTAAATATTACAGACCAGACCACACCAAAATGTACTATTAGATGTTTCAACATCCCAAAATATGATATTTCAAGTATTTTGGAAGGTAACAAAAAAAAGGATAAATAATACACTGTAATAACATATTTACACTTGGTTAAGTTACCTACCCTGAGATAGGGTCTCCACAACTAAATTAAATGCTATTATTTTTTATAATACTTCATTCTTAATGCTGTGTCTGTTACCTGCATCTCTATTTAATAATTTTGGACACATCTAAAATCTCAGTTTTTCTCCTAATTAATGTAAATCTGAAGTGGCAGAACAAGAGCTTAATAGAATCATTTTATACAGTTACTGAAATCAAACTGGCTTTATATTTCCTGAGTCAAGGATTTCAGAATTCTGAATGGCCGTGCGCGTTTTCTTAACAGCATCTGTTGTGTCAGTCACTTCTGTAATGTCAGTTTATTACACTCCAACATCACAAAAAGGACTAAATTCACCCCTGAGGTCAATTAATTATATGAAAATTATATTGAGAGGGCAGTTTTCCTTTTTTTGTGAGCGAACAATACTTTGAGAGAACAGCTGCCAAATGATACTGGCAGAGATATAGTTCATTTACATAAACTTTATGAATGGACCATACAATACACATAGGTCTTAGGTAAAGAATCTCCAAGCCTGGTTTAATACTGCCAGACATGCATTGAAACTGCTATAATTATTAAATAATGTTTCTGCTACTTCTGCTGCTGCTGCTACTACTACTACTACTACTACTACTACTACTACTACTACTACTACTACTACTGCTACTGCTACTACTACTACTACTACTGCTGCTACTACTACTACTACTGCTATTA
>JBBIGA010000007.1:8510304-8521780 GCA_037576975.1 Alestes dentex
AGAGAGAGAGAGAGAGAGAGAGAGAGAGAGAGAGAGAGAGAGAGAGAGAGAGAGAGAGAGAGAAAGGGAGGGAGAGATGTGCTCGTCACGCAGTTTTGCGCGTCTGTCTCCGCACTACAACACTTAAGCACAGGTCTTCATCAAACAAGGCAACAACTCCGGCCCAGGGGTTGCCATGGCAACGGGTACGTCTATTTTTAGACAGTACCACTAATCAATTTAATTTCTGCGGTAGCCCAAGGCAAACACACAGGGATGGAGAGACTGGCCTCGGACAGAGAGAGCAAGAGATGGAAGCAAGATGAAGAAAGTCGGAGCTCGGAAAGGGTTAAATCAAAAAAAAAGAAAAGAAAAGAGAATTCCCTAAAACAAAAGCGGGGCGTTCAGTCGGAGGCTCGGAGACGCAGGGAGCTGCGGACACAGGCCTTCACCCACAAACTTACAACGCTTAAACAGACGAATCAGCAAACGTGCAAATTAAAGCTGCACAATATACTGTTAACTCTTATTGCGATGTTGGCCCTTGCAATACCAATATCGCAGACTCTGTAAAATGCAAATGAGGCCTCATTTTTCAATCCATTAATGTTTCATTGTGTCCCGAAAGCATCCTACACAACCTGAGATATTCCAGACGAGTTTCTTTGAGTGTTTAGATGTACCAAGTCATTTGCTTGATCCATTGTGTGCAAGGTTTTAGTAAAAATAAACAAACAAACAAATAAACAAACAAATAATGTAATCATTTTTAATCAAATTACAGGTCTTGGGGATATAACAAAGCACTGAAACATGATATTCCAATGAAATTATGTGACAATGTACACTGTGATGGATAGGTCATCTAATCTAATGAATCTAAACTGCACTTATTGAACATCAAATTTTGCAAACAATAAAATGATGAATCACTCCTCCTGCCTCACACCTCTAATCCCCATATACACTCGAAATTGTCCTGACTTTATTAAGACACTTTTACTAGTAATAAAAGTGGTATATAAAATGATACATTTATAACAATATTATTATATATAGTAATAAACATTTTCCTAATGAAAGAATTTGATTTATTATGTAAACACTAGTAAACTTTGAAAAGATAACACTACCCTGAAAAGTTCATCAAGTCCATGCATGGAAACTGCGCTGCAAAAACACTCTGAATTCACTGCATTCGTGACATTGCAAAAAACTACGTATTTACACCTATGTAGGAGGTTCTCGGAATCAACTGTCAGCGGTTCCCTTATGCACAAAAATACACTCCTGCTACTTTCTCTCGTAAAAAAAACAAAAACAAAGAAAAACGTCTCTCTAGAATCATACACAAAATACACACCTGTCGTGTTTTCACTTCTAAAACTAAACAAATCACCCGCAAAGAAATCACCCCAAAAATCTTCAGCTTCGGTAAGTAATCTCCAAATTACTGTATATGCCAGTAATATACAAGTTTCTGTTCACACAACAGCCACTCCAGGTAACGGTGCATGTCTGAAAGGGACTCTAGAAGGGCTGCACAACATATTGTCTGCTAATCGCAATCGCGATATTGGTCTCAAGAAGGCCGCAATCTGCAAATGAATCTCAGTATTTCTGGCAGGGTAACCAATCACATCTCCAGGTGAGTTACTGGGTGTTCTGATGAATCATGGTCTTCCTATAACCCAACAAAAGTCTTATTTTTAACCATTAAAAGGTTTTGGCGAATCAGTGTATGATTGGGCGAGGCTGTAATTGCTGTAGTCAGAATAAGGAAGTATATTTAAACGTGCTGTTTTTGAGACATCATGATTTGAAAATGGGATGTTTTTGTTACTTATCTCCCATTAATATGAATGGGGGGCGTAGAGTCCCATTTATATGAATGGGGGAGTAGAGGTGCAACAATTTTTAATTCGGGGAAAGTGATGATATGAGCCCTTTAATTTCATCAAAGGCATCGCATTCACAATATGTGGCAGTAATCTTGCAATACTGACGTGCTGCCCATAGGCTCTAGTCTCCAGTAGATGCCTGAATGTCCATACATTCAAAATATGTTTAACACAATGTGAGAATATCAAATCGTTAACAGAATCAAAGCGACTGATGGGCTGAGTGGATCGTTACACCCCATAATATACAACATACAGAAAATTTCTTTTCAACCATTTAGACGCTTCACAACTCATTTCCGCTCTGGGTCACAAAACCAGTTTCGGCACCAACCTGGGTAACACAGACTAGGTGCTTCATATGAAAGATGATTGATATCTTTGGCATCGGAATAAACAGTTGTTTGGCAAACAAGCCTCACGGTTCTGGTTCTGTTTGTGTCCAACGGCCTAAGGTAGCCTTGTCATTCTGGTGTGCAGCAGTGCATTAGGCAGGCCACTGTGGGCCTGGACTCCAAAATGGGCCTCCTGTTTTCGATTAAGCGTGCGAGAGAGCGAGAGGGATTAGGACTGATCCCAGACACTGGAGGGGTGGGGGTGAAGAGGGGTCATATGATCAACTGTAAGTTTACACTTGAGGACTGTGTGTGCGTGTGTGTGCGCATGCACGGTGGAAGTGGAACAGCTGTATGTGTCCTGTATGAGCAATGATCAAATGTGGCACATTCCAATGACATGAGAGACTCTGGCTTTAAACCCCAGTTCAAGTAGGCAGAGGGAGAAAGGGAGAAAAGGGGGGGCGGGAAAGAAAGAGAGGGAGAAATCCCTGCTGTCACTACGTTGCTTGCGCTCCTGTTCCTTTAAGACCCGCCATTCACTAGTCTTTGTCTTTTCATACCCACAGTGCCAAGCACAGTCAAAAACACACGGTCCAGTTCAGGCCGGTTTCTAACCTCAGGACATGGAATTATCCCTCGACATAGCCATTAGTGGTCAGGACACTGCGCATACACACACATACATACACACATCTGTGTGCATTAAGGGTGAAACAAAATTGGAGCTGGCTCTGTAAGGAAAACCTCAGAGCTAAACTTTAGCCCTCAGGGCAGCCCATAGCTTAGGTAGCAGCTTATATTTCAGAAAAAATAAAATAAAAACTACAGTCTGATATGGTGAGAAGGAGAGGAGGTTTTGATTTAAAATTCATTTAAAGTCAATATGTAAAAAAAAATCATCTTAAAACAAAATCTCAGACTTTAAGGCAACCACCGAAAACCTCAAAGCAATTCATATATAGTACCAAGCATTAAGGCATCTTAGGTTACACACTTGCTGATGTCAGTCAAACAGACATTTAGGCTAGATGCTATAAATCCAACTCATGGAATCTATCGATGATCATTCTGAGTGCAAGAGGCTGTAAATGTAGTTTCTCCCTATAAACTCCATTCTTTTTTCTGGCCTTTTGTACATGGAATTTAACAAAGGAAGCCTTGTTTACAACATGCTAGCCATAACGTACTTTCTCTGTACAGTTTTAAACTACCCAGTCAGTATGTGGGGTTATTCTATTGGATTATGTATTGTATAACAAAGAAGGCATTCACAAAATAAGATTTTCCTGCAGTCACCAAGTTCACCTAGAGCATTAGATCCACCGCACAGCAGTTTCACACATGCACATCTCTGGCATTTTTCAACAGCATGCTTTTACCAACACAATAGCCTTCCTTCCAGGCACTGCCATACACACAAACACACATAAGAAATCTGTAGGTGTGATCTCAACTTGGTCACGATGTTTATTCCTGACATCTGTTAAGTTCGAACAAAATATATATACTATATTTTATATAATATATAAAATATACTTTATATATAAATCTTTATTTTATAACTACAAATAGTTATAAAAAACGATTTGTAGAGCATGTTTCATACTTGAGTGGCAGGTCAAAAAGATATAATAATAATAAAGGATTAAAGTTGAGTTTTATGATTTATCCTATAACTAACAGCACAGAAAAGTTCATTTAAATACACACAAAAGTTGAGTAAAGGTAAAAATATTCAGAAAAAAATGTAATACCATTGTACCAACTGATGGTACAATTATTCTTATTTAGTGTTCTACACACTGTACTAACTTAAACAAGACTAATGATGCTCTCTTTGTAATGAACAACTGAGTTGGTTAAACTGCTAATGATTCCCATAATATGCTCAGAAAATCATATTGTGTCACAATTTATCCCAAGATCAATAAATATTAACATATTTCCCAGTCCTAGACTCAACCATACAAATTACACTAATAGATTATACGATTTACTTGATTTTGGGCACCAGGCTTGCACCGGAAAATATGTTTAGAACGACTGAAAATCCAGTCTGGCTGATTCCTAAAAGCAGGCGGTATGAAGAGAAAGTTCACTTGTTTGGGAACTTGTTTCCCAGTGAGATCTGGATGCTAAACCACAGGGTTAAAGACTCAACCATCCAATGATGCTAAAAATATGTCCATAATGATACAGCTTCTTTCTGTTCAGTTTTCAGGTTCTACTTTATATATACTTGATCTGGAAGGCAAGTCATACCAGACTTGCCTTCCAGATCAAGTTGAGAACAAGAGAAAAACTCGTCCTGTAGAAGCAGTCGGTATGAGGAGAAACTAGGCTCTTTGCTTCTCTTCAACTTGGTCTGCGATATAACCTGGATGCTGACTCAGCTGCCTAAAGCCTAACTGTTTGAAATACACCTGAGAAAGTTTTACTTAAAACCTGTTTAGCTGAGCAAATAGTGATTATATGTATGTCTATGTGTTTGTTTAAACACTCGTCATGGAAACCCAGTGTTACATTGTAATTCTCATCAAATACCTCAAATACCTGATTCAGCTCTACTGATACTACATTAGATTAAATCAAACGAGCTACTGATGGAGTTTGAAAAATCCATTCAAAGGCTGGATGAGAAATCTGGAACTGAACCTGTGTTCTTCTAACCAGCTCACAACACGTCAAGTACTTTCTAGAAAGAAATCGTGATAGTATTAAACACTTTCTTGTTTGTTTGGATTTATTCTTGTGTATTTGCCGGCAGAAAGCCCCTTAGCGCTCAGACAAACAGCTTTTTACACAGGAGCCTAAGACTTTTACACAGCACTGTGTATATCTCACACATTTACTGCTCATTTCCTTTGGAGGCTTCATGAGACTCCACACCAAGATTACATTGCAAAACAAGTTCAGAAAAGAGCGAAGAGGTCCGGCTGCTCCTCCAGCTCTGGAGAAGTTGCCAGGTTTGAAGGCACAGCAGATGCAAGACTCATTCCCAGGCCTTTGTGTTCACTCAGGGGTGGGTGCACCCTGAGATTTGCCCACCAGGAGAAGCAGCAACAGCACTATGAGGTGTAGTAAGAGCTAAGCAGCAGTAAGACTGCGGAGTATGAACAAATCTCCAAATCCAGTCTACAAAATCCTTCCTCCCCTTAGGGGGGCTTCAAACCTTTGGACTGAATTTAGCCCCAGTACGACACAAGGTCCACTTTCAAAAACAGCAACAACAACAATAAGAAAGCGAACTGAAGAAAAAGTAAAGTGTGAAGGAGGTGCTATTTGCTGTGAAAGCCGTGTTAAAATCCGTGCCAGGCCACTTTTCCTGCCAGCCTGCCTCCTTCCAACGATCAAGCCCACCATCACCATCGCAGTGATAAATAGGACATTACAAGGTAGCCATTTGCATGCTCTCGAAACAAGTTGAGGGTGAACACGTCTCCACTTACGTAAATGGCTGATGGTGTGATCTCTCTATTTCATCCCACAGCTCTGAGCCCCGAGGTCTGCCATCCACAACTTAACACACATCTCAGAGATTCAAAGTTACATTCTAATAAATATGTACACTCTCGGTTTAACTGGGGTCCTAATTTGGCCACACATGCACACACATTTATATATATTTATACACACACACACACACACACACGCTCACTCGGCCGTGTTTACAGCTACTGTACTTACGCAGCAGGGAGAGAGGGGCTCTTTTTTGTAACCAATCTGGGTTTAACCCCAGGAGACAAAAAGAAACAATGTTGCGCCGCTCCGGAGGGTTCAAAGCGTTCCAGTGTCAGAAATTTGTTACAAAACTTGCAAGCACGAGAATCAAAAGAAGAAAAGAAATACATTTACATACTCGCATAAGCAGGGTGATTATCGGGTCTATTTAGTTCAGCAGGCTTGTCAACACCCTTCTTTTAAGAAACTAAAAGAAAAAAATATCTCAATCTGTGAAAAAAAAAAATATCCCGTTACGACGTGCGTTAAGTGTTAATCACGCCTGTCCGTCGGGTACTCTCGGGAAACGTGCTTTTTTAAAGAGTGGTTTCTTTCTCTTTCTGATTATTTAAATTATTACTATTATTATAAAGGTCGGCTCCAGTCTATACGGGCCGCGGCCGCATCCTCGGTCTCACCTTCCTCGCCTTCAGCCCGCAGGTTGCTCTCTCTCGGGTTGCGTGTGGGGATGCTGAGACGCTGCCGTTACCTCCGGCCACTCGCAGTCCCAGGCACCGGCGAGCCGCGGAGGAGCCGATTGGCCCCGGCCGGGAACTAAGGCCCGCCCCCCGTCTCTCTGACTGGCTGGATGCAGTGACGAGCTCACGTCCCTGTTTGTTGTCGTCTCGGCTCGGAGGGGGAGGAGGCAGGCGGAGGGAAGATGTGAATGGGGCCGCCGTGGATGAAGTGTTTTAAGGGACCATGGACTAGACCGTGGGTTCATGGTCCTGACAAACGGTTCAGCTCAGCTCGGCTGCGCCTGATTAATATTCTTCACCGGAAGGTACACTATACAGACGAAAGTATTGGGACGCTTGACCATTACACCAAAAGGGACTTTAATGACATTGTATTCAAATACATAGACTTGGTCCCCACTTTGCAGCTATGACAACTTCCACTCTTCTTGGAAGGCTTTCCACAAAATTTTAGTGTTTCTGTGCCATGGGTTCATGGTCCTGACTAACAGACTCACAAGGGTAATACTTCACCGAGTTATCCACTGACCCTCACTGCTTTCCACAAGGGCCCATAAAGAATGAAGGAGAATTAAGACTTCTTGGGGATTACGAGGGGAGCACTTGTTCACGGCTGACCCTCATGAATACTCCTGAGCATTCAAAAAAGTGGCAATTTAATGGGGGAAAAAAAAGCACATTATACACATACACACACTGCGGACAAAACTGTTGGGAGGCCTGACCATTACACCAATAGGGACTTTAACGACACTGCATTCAAATGCAGAGACTTTAATATGGAGTTGGTCCTCCCTTTGTTGTTATAACAGCTTCCACTCTGCTTGGAAGGCTTTCCACAAAATTTGGGAGTTTCTGTGGGAAATTTAAGAGATCAGGAGGCCTGGCTCACAATCCGTTTCAGTTCATCCCCAGTGGGGTTGAGGTCAGGGCTCTGTGCAGGCTTGTCCAGTTCTTCACACAGAACTCATCCAACCATGTCTTTATGGACCATGCTTTATGCATTGGGGCACAGTCATGCCGGAATAGAAAAGGGTGATCTTAATGCTTCAGTATACAAAACACCATGCTTCCAACTTTGTGGACAGTTTTGGGGCAATTCACCAGTCAGCTAAAACGTCCTGCCTGACAGTGTGGAGGTCCCCCTCTACTGTTCTAAACCTGTTGAGACAATGAACTCCACAAGACCTGATTGTGTGCTATATAATCTGGCACCTAGATGTTAGCAGGAGATTCTATGAGTCTTGCAAGCTGCAACATGCGTTCCACATGAATGCCAGGATCCAAGGTTTCCCAGCGAACATTGCCCAGAGCATCACACTGCCTTTGCCAGCTTGACAAAGTGCATCCTGGTGCCAAGGCTTCCCCAGGTAAGCAACTCACACACCCAGCCATCCATATGATATACTGCCCAATCTTCATGCTCACATTCCCATTGTAAGCACTTTCCGCAGTGAACAAGGGTCAGTGTGTCTACACACCAAGCCGTGATGCCCTGTTCCTGAAACCTTCCCATCAAAGCCAGCATTAAGTTTTTCCAGCACTTTCTGGTACAGTAGCTCTTCTGTGGGATCAGACCAAATGGTCTGCATACTGGTAACACCCCACAAAACCAGCTGTCTTAGAAATGCTCTGTCTCAAGAGCTGATTGTTCACTTTCTGCCTAATATATCCCACCTCATTGACAGGTGCCCTTGTAATAAGTTGAGTCCTATTTATTTAACCTGACAGGGGTTTTATTTTTATAGCTGATCAGTGGACACTACAGTGCAAGTTGTTGGCCCTTCTGAATAAGTACTTAATAAACAATACCTTTACTAAAACACAAATGAAGTAATTACAACCTTGTTAGAGAAAAAGATCACTTTATTTTAAAATAGTTAAGCATCAGGAATGTTGTAAAACATTTAAAAGTAACATGCATATAAAATAAGCCACATAGGTGACCTATGAAACAAAACACTGAAAGAAATGTGGACAGAAAATATTTACAACAATGACAAGAGAAAATCTGATTACAATACTGGATAACTGGAATACTTGTACTAGAAATTCTGCACGACAAGCTTACTAAGTGCTTAACACCAGTGTTCAACAGCACTGCTAATTAGCTTCACACCTGGCTGAAATGGAGCTGCATAATTGCTGACCTCCCGTCCAGCCAGTGCCATGGAACTCCAAACCTGTTGATTAGCAGCTGAGTTGACAGCAGTTGGTGTAAAGTGTGGGTGTCTGAGCTAAATGCATGTGCAGTCAAGGTGTCAATCATAAAACCAACACTATGCTATTAGGAACAGGCAACACAGTTCTGTGCTGGTTGGAAAAGCATAAGTCACTGTACCGGTGGACTGAGTGTAGTATGGGAGTAAAGCTCTGCTACGTAGTGTGGAAAATACACCAATACTGCTAGACTGGTGGATTACATTGTTACTGTGGAGTGTTCCGATTAGGTGTGAGCTATTACAAACGCATGAAAGGCAACCAGGCCTAAGAAAAGTAAATGGAGTGATTCAATGAACCAAAACATATAACACATTGCATACAAATAGGAAAGGTAGAATAAAAAATACAAGTTTAAAAAGAAGTTTGATTGTCCCTTTATAACAGTATAATACCTATCAATACATACCTCAAGAAATCTGTTTGTGATATAAAGTGATTGAGAATTTAGGGTCAACACAAATTAGATAACAAAATCCTGGGATTTTATAAAATATATCCCTGCCAAGCTGCTGCAAGGTATTACCCCTCTGTAATATAAAAGGTTTGCATAGTTCCCAAGTACAGCATAACCAAAAGAGTGAAAAAAAAAAAAAAAAAGCAGCTAAAAATATATTATGTAGTTCATGAAGAAATAGCTGTATGTATAAGTTCAGTTACTTCACTTATAACTACCATTGCTTGTATATTTGCTTATAACAATTTGATCATATTATATGAAGTTATACTAAAGTAAAGTTTTCTTTGATCACATTTTCCTTGATTTTCAACCCCTAATAAAGTGCAATTTACAGTGGGGGAATTATGTGAAAAGCTGTGAACTATAGCTGTTAGTGTATAGAGCTAAACGACCTGACCATGTCTGTTCCACATCACTTTTTGAAGAATTTCTTGTTGAGGAGGAAGATAAGGAGATTGACATTCACTTTGGCCTTATCAAACATCTTCATCACAGCAACACCTTCATACTGGAGCTGCAGCAAGTCCTACACACACACACACACACACACACACACACACACACAAACAGTTTTTCAAGGGGCAAAAATATCCACAGTGAAAAACATTTACATTACAAGCTAGAGTCTTATTCTGTGGTTATCAATTAGAAAATTAGAGGTGAGAGATGGGGTGTTGATGGTGCTGCAGCATCCACCAGATTTCAGGGTTACATGACTGAAAGAAAATTGTTTAAAAATAAATAAATATAAAAACTGACATTTAAAACAACTTATGTGCAGGTTGTAGGGTGGAGTTTGTGTTTTTATTTTTTGTACTGTTTCTGCTTTAGCCATAAGATGTTTAAATTAACATTGTCTTTTCATCACAGCAAACTGTATCAGCTCCCTCACTGCTGGACATATTTGGGGCATGTAGCTGAACCACAAGCAGCTTGAGGTCCTCGAAATGAAATAGTATTCAGAGATTTGTTCTGCACCCCAAAGCGGTCATGTTTGTTTAAATTGAAAAATTAATAAAATGTAATAATGTCCCATGTTTTTGATTTTTATATTTTTCAACCATTGTCTCCTGCTCTGTGTGCATTTGAGAGTTGCATCCAAGTGTGACACTATGGGCATGACAATTGGTTACTGTGCCACATAAACAATTTGATTGGTTACCAGTCTGATAATCTGCATAAAATTAATCCAGAAAGAAAAAGCAGAGTGAGCAGCAGGTCTATCAGAGATCTGATGTGTCAGTTATGTGTGTACTGTCATCTCCAGCCACATCATACTGCTTTGTGACAGGTTTCGTTTCATGCAGATTATCCCAAAAAATTTTAATGGGGAAAAAATGCAAATCTTTTTGCATATCACATTCATGCTGCTTAAAGTTTTATCTCTTCTAACTTCAAACAGCTCCACAAATCCCTCGTCAAAATAACACAAATGTTAGGTTGAACAGTATTTTGTGTGTAATTCTGGCAATTACCTGGTATTTCAAGGGGAAGCGTTCCATGTCCACTCCCAAAAATCGAGCCTTAACCAGGAAGGTACCTCCTTCTTCACTGGGAATAATGTCAAAAATGACATTCTTAAACCTGCACATAGGAAAGAGACAAAGACAGACATGGATTTGAAAGTGACCTTAAACAAATACTTATTAATCTTTGGGGTGGCCCTCTTTCTCTTAAGGTTTAGGATAAAATCTGTCAGAGCAGAGATTTAGGCCTTTTCTAGAAGCTAAAGCTATGTGAAGTGAAGCTGTTTTCGCTCTGATTGAATTTATTTATCCAAATAGAGATTTCCTGCTGTCGATAACGTGTAACAACTGCACAAATTCAGGATTTAAGACAGATAAAGAACAAGGGTGTGTGTGTGTGTGCGCGCGCTCATGGGTCCCTACTGTGTAATAGGCAGGTCTTCTATCTCCAGCAGGACTCCCATCTCGTGGAGCCGAGCAGCAGTGTAGGTGAGTGTGAGCTGTTTGCTCTTCTTCCCTTTACTGTCTGCTGCCTTCTTCCCATTCACCTGACTGAAGGCCAGAGAACACAGTGAAATCAGCACAGAGCTCTTCTCCACACAAATTCACCATCTGTTACACATTTCTGTGCTTGTGGTTTTCTTGAGGGTTATTGACTATACCTCTGTGTGTGTGTGTGTGCATGCACTACCTGGCAGTAAGGTTGCGCAGGCATGTGGAGATGTATTGGCTGTAGTAGTCAACTTGCTCGGAGTGGAAGGAGCTCTTGCAGTTCAGGCTGTGCAACGTTTGTTTGAGCTTCACCAGCTCTGCCTGGCGCCTCTGCCGGTATAGACGCTGGTGACGGATATCCTACAGGGGAGACAAGTGAATCTCACACACACACACACACACACACACACACACACACACA